>JACEIK010000313.1:304221-349333 GCA_018107945.1 Datura stramonium | reverse complement strand
GTTTAACTTTTTCGTATGCTTACCTTTTTTATATTTTAAACTCATAATGAAAATCCTAACTCCACCACCATTAGCAATCAAGTAGCTCTAAGAAGTTTCATTAACAAGGTGTATGAATAATACAACACAAGTATTTATGGACTATGCTAATATATGAAATTTACAAACATAGCAACATTTTATGAGCTGCAAGTGGCAAGTTCCAATCATTAAACATAAGATCTTTTGGCTATCGTACACATAACTTGGTAACAATAACAACAAAAATAACTCTCAGAAAAGAAAGAGGGAAATAAGTGTTGCAGGAAGGAATTTGCTTGAAGCATGTCCATCACTGAAGCATACACTTTTGGCACAAACTCAAAAGTAAAATTTCTCCTAATTGTTGATTCTTGAAAGTGCTTTTCAGTTTCAACACAAGGTAAAGTTTCAAATACTAGATTCTACTATAGCAATATTTGCACCACTTGTTGCAAAACACAAGCACAAATCAGACATTTATAAGCAGTGTAATTCAATGAACTGTATGTATTCACAAATCTTGAATAGCACAAAATGAATCAATCCTTGTGACTGAAGCAGTTCAGCAGAGGTATAAAATCAATTCACGCTTCAAGGCTAGTTCTTGCTAAAATGAGTTCTTGGAGTGGACCATGGTGTATCCTCCATTCTTCCAGCCCAACTCAAGATTTCTTCACAGTCCTCTGGAAAAACAGATTGAATTCTCACAGCTGGCTTCTTTGGAGGTAAAATGGGAAGTGGAGCTTCATCTTTAAGCATACGGGAAACTTCTCTCATTCTCGGTCTCTTCTCATGATTGGGATGCACACAAGAAAGTCCGAGGATGAGCATCCTATCCATCTCGTTTTTCTGAAAGCGCCCCATTAATTTCGGATCAGCAGCCTCAGTTATCCTTCCTTTCTCCCACAAGTCCCACACCCAGTCAGTAATCAAAACGCCACCTTCATCGATAGGCTTTCTCCCTGATGCCACTTCCAGTACCACGACACCAAAGCTATACACATCTGTTTTAACAGTTGGGACACCAGAATAGACATATTCAGGTGCAAAATATCCCATTGTTCCAGCTGGTACAGTAGCATCCCTTGTCCTAGAATCATCAAACACCTTTGCCAAACCGAAATCTCCAAGCTTGGCATTGAACTCACCATCAAGCATTATATTGCAACTCTTCACATCTCTGTGAATTATATGATTCTCACACTCTTCATGCAGATACATAAGAGCAGATGACACACCAAGAACTATGTTCAGTCTTCTCTCCCATGTCAGAAACTTAGTCAAATGCGATCGCTCGTGGAGGATTTTGTCAAGGCTACCATTAGGCATGAATTCATAGACTAATACTAATTCATTCCTCTCACAGCACCACCCTTGGAGCTGAATCAAATTCTTGTGTCTTAAGCAGCCAACCATAGAAGCAAATTCAGTATTGAAGGGAATGTGTGAAGGACCCAATTTATTCCCTTGGACAAATCTCTTAATAGCCACAGCTCCCTTGGAGGGAATGTCCCCTTCATACACAACAGCAGATGCTCCTTCTCCAATTATCTTTTCATGATTAAAACCTTCTGTGGCTGATTTTATTTCAGATAATGACAATCTTTGGGGCACTCTATTTCCTTGTAATCTACATAATTGGCCTTCATTATCCCTTCTATCGCGTTTTTTCCTCCTTAACGCAAAAACAAACACAATAGCCAGAATACAACCAAGAAGTGTGACAAATGCAGCTAAGCTTCCATAGATATAAGTCAATTTCAGTAAACTTTTACTATGATGAGAATCAGAAAAATGCTCACCGATTTCCTCAGGGAAACACATCAAACAGTTTCCTTCGTCGGATTGATCCCAAGACACTGAAGACGAAATCAATCCAAACGTTCTGAATCGCCAGCTATTAATGCTATAAACTGCAGAGGCTTTATGATTTGAAGCAGTGAAACCAATCCTCATAAACTCCTTCAACTGATTCGAAATGTCAATATGGGTAGATAGAACAGGACTAGGAGGCCTAATTTGCAATTCATACCCAATCCAAACTCTGATCATCTTCTCAGAATCTTTATACTCAATCCGAGCCGCCATTTCTTTCCCACTTTTCAAATCAATCCCAGCTGAATCAACATTAACTGAAGCCAAAGACCTAACTTCATTAGTATCAACACCAACATGGTTATCATTAGTATTAAATTCCACAGCCAAGAATGAATCTTCCATGTCAGAGTCTTGCATGGGAAGACCCATGTACCCATCAGAGATGCTCAAAGAATCAATATCAGAAGTGATCAAAAAACCCACGCCATCACCAAAAGGGCAAGAAGGGGTGGGGTGCATGGTAAAAGAGAAAGTGCACAAGAAAGAAGCAGTTTTATTGGCCAAAGAATCAAGAAATCGAACTGGGTACGCGTAAAAAGCTCTTCCAATGCCAGAAAAGGGAGATGATGATGAACAGTTGCGTTTTTGGGTGAGGTTGATTGATTTTGTGGTGAATGAAGCGTCGCCATAGAGAGTTACATTGTTCAGAGGCAAGAAAGGAGCTGAAAGGGAAGGTGAATTGATAGTGAAGATGAAGAACAGACAGACCCTTATGAGTTTTTGCAAAGAAAAACGCATCTTGATGATGAATTCTGGATACTTTGAGAGTTTGGTGGGTTTTTGCAGAGAGTTGCTGGATCTCTTGGCTTATTGCAGCTACATCAATTGAGCGGGAGACGATAGAGCGGTTGGTAAAATTGCTCGGGTCAATTTGGGTCGGGTTTAGATCCGCTAGAGTGCAACTGGGCTTTTAAATATCTTTTGGTTACTTATTTAATTGCTTACTGTTCGAAACTAGAAAATTACTTTCACAATCTTATGTATTACGGGTATATTCATTGAGTGAAAAATGCGTTTAGATCAAATTATACTATGACCCCGTGGCTTAAGATTTCTCCAATTTTGTTGTTCTTTTATATCGGAAAAAAAAATTAGTGAAAAAGAATAACTCACGTGTCAACAATATTTTTTCAAAAGAAAAGAAAAGGAAAGACGTTATTCAATATTAATGCAGTCATATATTATCATAATTTTGAACTAATTTGGTCTCATTTTTTCTTGGCGCATGCTAGCTTAGCGTGAGTCATCTATGGGGAAAAGGATGCAGAATCCATCACTAAAAATGACTCAAGCTCAAAAATATGTTGTATACAGAATGGTTAAGCAAAAGCAGAAGGAATTAACGCAGAAATCAGTTCAATTGCAGGATCTAGTTGGGAAGAAAGCAACTCAGTGATCAATCAATGAATTCAACCCAGAATTTGAGTAAGGAGAAACTAATGCAGGCGGCGATCTCTGTAAAAAATTAAGCATGAAAACATAAATACAATCAACAGAGACAATTACGAAAAAAATCCAATTCAAAACAATGGAATAATGGCAACATATAATAGTGAAATAGTACCAAGCCGTCTAAATAGGGAGGCTTCGGCTCAAGCTTCAAGCAGCAATAACAAGTTATCGTGGGCAAACAAGGTTGAGGGGACACCAATGATCATGAAAGGATTCAAATTGAAGTATGTAGCACCCGATAAACATGATAAGTCCTCTATTTGTGAAATCGAATTGAAAGATATTAGTACTGAAATTGCATATTGGAAGAATGTAACTATGTACTTGGAGCCTTTTCTCCCTTCTCTTTGCTGAATGGGTATATACAACGAATGTGAAGGAAATATGGTATAAATAAAGTAGCAATGATGAAAAAATAGAATAATCCTAGTTCGATTTGATACAGCAGCTTGGAAGAATTATGTAGTCCAAGATGGGATCTTTCATTTTTACAGTAAGCCCTTTATTTTCAAGATATGAGATCTAGACATGGAGTTCACATGAAAGACTCTATACATGGTATCAATATAGGTTAAATTACCGGGCTTAAATTTTAAATATTGGAGTCCCAAAGAGCTATGTAAAATAGAAAGTAAAATTGAGAAATCAATTAGGATGGATCATAACATGGAGAAGAAGAATGAGTTGAATTTTGCTCGGTTATCGAGTGAGGTTAATGTGGACTCAGCATTATGAGACAAAATTTTCTTTAAGAATAAAAGAAAAAAATCTGATAAAACAACATGTGTAGTATGAATGGAAGCCTACAATATTCTCTTTTTGCCATAAATATGGCTATTCAGAAGAACAATACAGGAAGAAGAAAGTGTATGACAAATAAGCAAAGGAGACTATATTAGTTGTAAAACAACCACCAATGGAGATGTGAACACCTAGAAGGGGGTTAAAGAACCAGTAAAGACAATGTGTATGAAAATTGGACATAAACAGGCTCAGGAAAGTGGGCAATAGATAGAATAAAAAAGGAGCAAATCAAATGAGAAACAAAAGTGCAAAGTTAGGGCTAAGGATGCAATTATGGGGCGGGTAGTACCACTAAATACTGTAAGAAGTCCAGTTAAACAACAAAAACAAGTTAAAGGTATCACACTCTAAACCCAAAGAGGCGTGACTGGCACCCGATACCTCACTTAACCAAGCAAACCCTACAGCTAACCAACTACAACAAGTCAGAGCCGATGAAGCTCGATATCACAACAACAACACACAACAGAATAATCAATAACAATGCAGAAACAAGGCTCACAGGCTGACCACTAAATACACAAAGCCGACAAGGCTACACCTGTACAATAAGTTCTATACAATATGACCAACAAGGCTAAAACAATAGAACAATCCAAAAGAAAAATTCTACGAGCTTCTATTAAGTCAACAAAACAAATTGATAAACAATCAGGATAGGGCCCCATTCTACTCAATATGTACACAACACTCCAAAACAACCAACAAGGTAACTCTGAACAAGTGGGAGCTTACTAACAGTTAGGAACTCTCCTTAGCTACCCGAGTCTCGACCTGCCTGTCGAACAACACCTACGAATATGTATGTAGTGCCTCTAGGCGCGAGGCGTCAGTTCGGAGATGTACTGAGTATGTAAGGTGACAAAAAGATAAGATACACACACACACACACACACACATATATATATATAAGATAACAAAAGGAAGTACAAAAGGATATCAACAGATTACCCCAAGTCACCGGCCAACAATAAAAGATTCCAGAATGATACTTGACCACAATCCAGGCTACCCAAAAATCACAAAAACCACAACAACTGTAGCCACCGCCAATTCACAGCTAACCAAAACAATATCAATAAAAGTAACACAACATGTATATCAATCAACAGTAATACAAAACAAACCACAATCCAACCTTACTAGGGATGTGTCAGTCTTACAGGTTTAACATTACGTACAAGTCCAAATACGTAGGAGTAGATGTCACAACCATACACTCGTAAGTGCAATCTCTAGTGCACTAGAGTATATGCCACATCCATACACTAGTTTCAACATAGGATGGAATCAATCCCTCAGCTAATCACAAGATCGACCATTTTGGAACAGATATCCCATGCCACTCTAGTCAGCTAAGCTAGGGCTAGACCAGCAGATATCACATGCCACTCTAGTCAGCTAAACCAGGGTTAGACCCCTTTACCAGAGTAAAGGTCATGACCGTGGGTACCGTTGAGCCCCCAAGGCAACCAAGATCAACACAACAACCAACATACAAATATACAATATAATTCTACCAATAATAGCCCATAATTTGATCAATAAAGGACACTAATAGATATCACATCGTGACCCAAGTTTTACGTATCCAATCATCCCACTAACCTACCACAATCACCTAAAATAATACTTGAAAACATGATTATATTCCAGCTGTAAAATAACACCAAAAAGTAGCCCAACAAAGAGGTATATTGCATGATTTCAAGGCTACCAAATAGCCTATACACATGAGAATAATATTGATTTGGAATTTATGGAAAGTATGCCGAAAGGAGAAAAGAAAAGTCTTAACATACCTTAATCCCAATGACCACAAACCCAGCCGAAAAACCAATGTTTCTAATACTAACCTACTTCCACGAAACAACTTCCAAATTCACCAATATTAAGCTACAAAAAACGACAAGAAATGATACGTATGACAAAAACCGATAAATTTCAACAGAATCGAATACAGAAACTTCGAAACAATAATTTAGCTATGCCCATAGATTCACAACTACGATATCTATATAGAAATCAAAAAGGAAAAAGGCTTACCAAGTCAATCAAAATGAAGCAACCACCCTACTCCTTGAAAACACGATCTAGACGGAGGATTATAACTTTGAAGCCTCATATTCAAGTTGGATTATGATTTCTAAGCTCCCAAACCTTCAAGAACTCAAAGGTTACATAGAGAAAAGGGTTTCCACCGCTCATAACTCAGAAAAATATACTTGGAAAGACTTAACCGACCAAGAGATCACTTATATATAGGAATTGCCAGTATACACTACCACGACGTAGCTAGCTACGTGGCTTGCATAGCGGCAGGCCATCTACCTGGGTCCTTTGGGAAACCTGTCATTCTGACCCTCCTACGCAATCTCAACCCTCGGCCTTCCCTCGATGTACAATGCGTATTCATAAAACTAGACTTGTACATCTAAAATCTAGCAATAAAATCGATCTAAATACACGGGGTATTACAAAAAGGCCATATAATTCTTTTCAAATTTTGTGCAGGCAAGAAACAAGTGTTAAAGATCAGCCTAAGATTCCACCTAAAAAAGGGGGAGGTACTAATAAACCTTCCTCTAGTAATGGAGAACAAGATTCTTTGGTGGAAGGTTAAGATTTAAATTCTCTTAACAAACAAAAGAAGGTAAAACTCTTGTATTTTAATTTTTTTTTAGATTAATTGATTTTATAGAAATAAAAATCAAGGTGAATAAAATACAATAGGTGGCTAGTAGACTGTTAGGTGGATAGAGTATGCTGACAAACCTTGAGCAACCATCCTAATGGGAGAGTTTGGAAAGTTGGAGGCCTGATCATTTTTAAGTTACACATAAGAGTAGCACATTGCAGGTAGTCACATGTGAGGTAGTTCATACAATCCTGAAAGTGACATTCCTACTAACTATATTGTTTGTATTTAATACCAGGAAAGAGAAGAAATCCTTATGGAAGATGGGTAACTTTTCTATTTGATTATGAATGATTTCAACTCTGTGTTAAATATGGATGACAAAATAGGTAGAGAACTAGTGAATATGGCTGAAGTGTATGAATTTCATGATTGTATGGAAGTATGTGGATTCATGGAACTGCCACAACAGGGATGTAAATACACAATGAATGGTAAATAAAGAGACAATAGAGTATATTTTAAAATTGACTAGATCTTTGTGAATAATGACCTGCTAGATCATATGACTGACTTTAATGCCACTTCCATGCCAGAAGGAATTAGTGATCACTGTCCAATGAAACTGGTACTTCTAAATGTACCTAGAAAAGCAAGAAGACTATTCAAGTATTGCAATGTTTGAGCTAGTCACCCATATTTTCCGGAAAAAGTGAAGGAAGGATGGGAACAGAAAATTGAAAGGTGTAACATGTTAAAAGTGGTGAAGAAACTTAAGCTACTAAAACAGAGTTTAAGGGAGCTAAATGGGCAACACTTCAGGAACATCCTAATTGAAGCTGATAAAAAAAGGCAACATTGGCATTGTCGCAACAGGCAGTACATATGAACCCCAATGACTTGGCATGCAACAAGAAGAAAGGGACAAGTACCAGAAATTCAAAAGAACCTCTTATTTTGTTGAAATCCATCTACAACAAAAGAGTAAAACCACATGGATCAAGATGGGAGATGATAATATTATATTAAGCTTGATCTCTAAGGTGAAATCCCTACAAGAAGCTAGTCAATTCAGGCCAATTAAATGTTGCAATACCCTGTATAAATAAATCTCTAAAATTATTTGTAAGTGT
The DNA here is from genome assembly GCA_018107945.1 of Datura stramonium. NCBI lineage: Eukaryota > Viridiplantae > Streptophyta > Magnoliopsida > Solanales > Solanaceae > Datura > Datura stramonium. The sequence goes on along the minus strand of JACEIK010000313.1, from coordinate 341,407 downwards.
TTGGTTCTATGTATTTTTGATGATTGACAAGATGATGTTGAAATAGGGAAGTCAAGCTATTCCAAAGGAGTGCCAAATCCACTATCTAAAGGAGCTGATATTGCAATAGTATAATGTCCAATTAAAGACAAGTGTGCATGCATCAAGAGATGGTTAATCCACGTCACACAAGCTCAATGATATAAACATGTGCTGATTTGAAAGAGTTGGAGTTTGATTAAAACACAAATAAATCCAAGAGATAAACTTGAAGAAGGAGTTGTATTTGAAATAGAATTCCTAAGAAACAAGGGACTGTTGCTGTGAAGAGTTTGAAGTTGAGAAGAACTCTATGAAGAGTTTGAAGTTGAGAAGAACTCTGTGAAGAATTGTGCATATATAGAAGAGTTGCTACTCAGAATTACGCACATTACAAAGAGAAAAAAGGCAATAAGCAAAGTGAGGCAGTGAGCAATACTTGAAGTGTGGAGAAACTTAATTGAAGAACTTGGTCCTAGTAAAGTGATGGGCTAGAGTTAGCATTCTTGTACTATGAGTTATTTATCGAGTTATAATTTGATGTAATCTTAATTCAGTAAGTTATAAATTGAATCAAGAACATTTAGTCTTCAAGTTGAGTATACTAGAAGGCGTTGTGAACACATTCCTAGGGAGGAGTGTGAGTAGCCAGGGATTAAAGTTTATAATTCCTTTAGGTTACAAGAGTTGTAATCTGCTATTGAAGAGTCTCATTGAGTTTAGTGAAGTTAGAGAAAATCCTATGGCGGTACATGTCGTGGTTTTTCACCTTTTGAGCCGAGTATTTTCCATGTAAAATTACTGTGTTCTTAACTTACTGTATTCAACTACTTAAGTGAAACACATTTGGAAACCTGTTTCATTCATAGACAAACATTTAAGTTAAGGATAAAATATCTTGGTCATGTAGAATATCAGCTGGTATCAGAGCAAGGTTATTTTATAAGGCTAACACCTAAGATAGAGCATGATGAATTCTGCACCACCTATCGGGCACAGTGAAGGAAAATCAACAACTTGACATCCTCTCTTCAATGGATCATATTTTATCTGGTGAAAGACACATATGAAGAATTTTATTCAAGTTGAAGACTATGAGTTATGGGATAGGATCACTACTGGACCAACCATTCCTATGAAGTTGGTGGATGGAGTTGAAGTGACGAAAGTAAGATCAGAATTTCCTGCTGAAGATCTGATGGCTCTTAAAAAGAATGCAAAAGCCAAAAATGTTTTGGTATATGGTCTAGGGCCCGATGAGTACAACCAGATTTAAAACTATACTACTTTCAAACAAATATGGGATGCGTTGGTCAATGCTCACGAAGGGACAAGTCAAGCAAGAAAATTCAGAGTCGCTATGTTATTCACTAAATATGAAGCATTTAGGATAAAGGATAGTGAGTCACTGCAAGAAATGATTACAAAACTCACATCCTTAGTTAATGAACTATCTTCCTTGGGAAAGGTACTTACCATCGAGGAACAGGTTGAAAAAAGTTCTGAGGGTCCTCCTAAAAGTCATATGGGATGTTAAAGTCACTACTATAAGGGAAACTAAAGATATCTCTACCATGATACTTGATGAGTTGTAATACCCCAAAGGTTCCTAATACTAGACCCGAGATTTAAAATGTGTTAAGCAGAAAAAAGGGAAAAATTTTCACAGGATGACTCGTGGTACGGCTTTTTATGAGAAGGTATGACTCGTAGGAAGTGTCGTGGTTAGAATCAGTATGTGGAGTTCAGTGACAATGAGTCAAGGTATGACTCGTGGGATCATGTTACGAGTCGTAGGATGAACCATGGTTTGAGGAATGAGTTACCCTGGTTGGAAGGTATGAACCGTTGTACGACTCATAGTGTAAAACAATGAGTCGTGGCCTGCACCCGTGAGAAGGAAATGAGGATCTTGGAAATAGTGATCACGGGTAGATCTAACGACTCGTAGGTTGGTGGTATGAGTCGTGGTCTAACCCATGGTAAACTTCATAAAGTCAGGGAAGAAAAGTGGTGACTACGGATGGAAACCATGAGTCGTGGTATCGTGATACGACTCGTAGCGTGAGTCATGACACCTGGCAGAGTGAAATTTTATGCAATTTAAGTAAGGGTATTTCCATAATTTCAAAGTTCCTAAGCCCTAAACTATGTCGTTTTAAGATCTGTTAGAAGAGTTTTTAGAGGGTTAAACCTATTATAAACCATTCTCCTCCCATGCATGCAAGTCTATCCCTCTCCATTGAGATCAAGCCTAGAACCCTTCAAGTTCTTCTCCAAATTCTTTGGGCTTTCTAGGAAAAATGTAGATTCAATTCTTGTAGGTATGTCAGGCCATGAATGAGGGTTCCTTTCACTCTCATGCTCATAATTCTCCTCAATTTCATGAATCAAGTCTCAATTCAAATCATGATAAAAAAAGGAACTTCAATATAATTTCATAGAATTCTTACAAATTGTTAATGGATCGATTTCCTCTATGTTTTATGATTAATGGGAAGATTCTATCCATGTTTTGATTATAAATTCACGAGTTCAAGTTTTAGAAGATTTTTCTCAATTATGCAAGTTTATGAAAAAGTTTAGTTTATGATTGATGATTTCAAGTATGATGAAGTATCTAGAATGTATGTATGTTTACAAATTACCCATATATGAATCTATGATTTTGACTAGTGAAATCTATTNATTACCCATATATGAATCTATGATTTTGACTAGTGAAATCTATTTCAAGTATGCATGATCTTGAGATTTTGGGTAATCCCACTCAGATTAAGCATGTTTTCATGATTCGATGTAGTTTTATAAATCAGCTTACCAAATAGTTTTGGAGTCTATACTCCCACTCCCAGCTTATGGTATGGTTTCAGCTTCATTGAAAAATGATGGTGATCACTTTTCATGTTTTTGGAGCAGTATCCAACACCGAGTAGGCCAAAGGTTCATGAAAACCCTGGGTCTCAGAATTATGCGCCAACGTAGGATTTCACATTTACTTTGGGACCTCCTTTGTGAGCTTCCCCTGCCCCGAAAGGGCCTTGAGCTTGATACCGATATCATTGTAGCGCCCTTATCCTTGGCAAGGATTTGGACGGCTCTGCCCACTTGAGTGTAATAGTTGGGATCACGTAAGCTCTATTGTGATAGTGTCGGTTATATGACGAGTCTCTCATTGTTCCTCATGATCTCAGTTATGCATGTTTATCAGTTATGGTATTATGTTTTCAGCAGGTTTGACCCAATGATCATATTATCAATTTTACTTATAAATTTCAGTTTCAGCTTTGGGTCATTCGATTCAGTTATTAGATCTAGCTTATGACTATTCATGTTTTCAGATATCAGTATGTAGTCCCTACTCTTATGATGTTATGGCTTATGTTAATATACTAGATTTCAGTTTATGCTTACTCAGCCTATTTTACTTACCTTGTATACTCAGTACATTCCAAGTATTGACCGCATACTCTATGCTGTATCATTTCATGATACAGGTCCTAGCGATCAGACTCAGCCGCACCGCTAATCCTTTTCTCGTTCCAGTTCAGACCCTGCCTTGGGTGAGTCCTCATCCTCCGAGGACATCTATCTTTCATTATCATTATGTTAGTTTGTTTCAGACTTAGAGATAGCTGGGGGTCTTTTCCAAGTATCTCATCAGTTAGTAGAGGCTTTTCAGACATATATTTGTATATTCGATTTTGGATTTAGTGTTATGTTACCATTGGCTAGACGTTTTATTTTTCAGACTTATGCTATTTTAGAATTCAGTTGTCAATTTTCTTAATGTTGATCTTTGGTTATCATGTTCATGCCATGGGTCATCTTGGAGCCATTCATGGTTCTAGGTCCCGTGTCCAGATCTGGGCCGATATTCAGATTGTGACAAACTTAGTATTAGAGCCAAGGTTTAAAGTGTCCTAGGGTGTCTGAAAGCCTCGTTAAGTAGAGTCTTTTTTCATAGGTGTGAAAAGTGCCACACTTATGGGGAAGAGGCTACAAGACGTTTTACAAGTTTTCCTTCTTTCATGATCTATGTTGTGCGATGATGTATCTCTCTATCCTTCTAACTCATGCTATACGCATTTGCAGAATCATTTTTCCATGCCGGGTAAATGGTAGAGGAACGGAAATGGAAATGTCAATGGCAATGAGGATGAGCATCAGCAGGCCCCGCCAACACCAACAGGTCCTTTTTCCGAGTAGGTCTCTCATGCCGAGTTTAGGATAGCTTTTCAGATGTTGTCCTAGGCCTTGACCGTCAGGTCAACCAGCAGGCGATAGCCTATATCCCTCAAAATGGGAGTGCAATGGCATCTCAACTTTGGGATTTTCTTAGGATTAATCCACTGGAGTTCCCTTGGTCGAGAGTGGATGAGGACCCACATGAGTTTCTGGAAGAGATACAAAAGATCACCCAAATTATGGTGGTGATTGGAGAATCAAGCGCAGACTTAGCCTTCTATTAGCTGAAAGGGGTTGTTTATATTTGGTATCGTCATTGGAGGGACGGTAGAGAAGTGGGCACAGTTTTCGTGAGCTGGGAGGAGTTCATGACAGCCGTCTTAGGCAGATTCTTCCCTAGGAAGTTGAGGGAGGCATAGGAGGCGGAGTTCGTCAATTTGAGGCAAAATGATATAACTGTCCAAGAGTACGTCTTGGAGTTCATTCGACTGTCCAAGTATGCGTCAGAGATGGTTGTAGAACAGAGAGCCCGTATGAACAGAATTATGTATGGGGTGTCTGACTCGCTGGTCAAGGAGTGTAGGACCATGATGTTGAACGGTGATCTAGAATTCTCTCGATTGGTTATATACGCCCAATCGATGGAGGTTGATCAGATGAAGGACAAGGAGAGGGAGAGGCCAAGAGGGCCAGGATGAGCAGTGTCAGATTTTCCCAGCAGAGGTCTGGTGGCAGACATTGTCAGAAGTCCCACGAGAGGTCATCAGTCCCAGTGTCATCATCAACCAGTGTGCCATCCAGGTCTAGGAACGATCATATGGGAAAGACATCAGACTCTCGAAGTCAGGGGAGCAGATTCATAGAGCCAGCATTCTAGTTTGTGGCAGGTGTAGTTGGAGGCACACTGGACAGTGCATGGTAGGATCAGGGGCATGTTTTGGGTGTGGGAAGCCCGAACACATGCTCAGGGATTGCCCAACAGCTAGACAGGGCCATGGTAGAGACCGTGACCCAGCTACCAGTTCAACATCTCCACTAGCACGCTTAACTCAGCAGGGTGCATCCACTAGTGCAGGTGGTGGTCAGTGTCAGAACAGGTTTTATGCCCTCTTATCACGTCAGGAGTAGGAGGTCTCCTCGGATGTGGTCACTGGTATGTTACAAATATTTCATCTTGATGTATATGCATTGTTAAATCCAGGGGCTACTTTATCTTTTGTGACTCCTTATGTTGCCATTAGTTTCATAGTTAGTCCTTAAATCCTATCAAAACCTTTCTCAGTCTCTACTCCAGTCGGTGACTCAATTATAGCTCGACGAGTATACAAAAATTACCCTGTCACAGTCCTTTAGAAAGTCACCTCAGCCGATCTAGTAGAGTTAGACATGACTGATTTTGATTTTATCTTTGGTATGGATTGGTTTCATATATGTTATGCCTTAGTGAATTGTAGAATCAGTACGGTAGAGTTCTGATTTCTGGGTGAGCCAGTCCTAGAATGGAAGGGTAGTTCAGCTGTGCCTGTAGGTCGCTTTATTTCCTACCTTAAGTCCAGAAAGATAATTTTCAAGGGTTGTGTTTACCATCTAGTTCGGGTTAAGGATGAAACATCCAAAACCCCGACTCTCCAGTCAGTTCCTATAGTGTGTGAGTATCTGAAGGTTTTCCTAGATGATCTACCAGGAGTCCCTTCCGAGTAGGAGATTGACTTTGGTATTGACCTTCTTCCTGATACATGACCTATATCCTTTCCTCCATATAGAATGGCTCCAGCTGAGCTAAAGGAGTTGAAAGAGCAGTTGAAGGATCTTCTAGATAAGAGATTCATCAGACCTAGCAAGTCCTTGTGGGGTGCACCGCTTCTCTTTATTCGAAAAAAGATGGGTCTCTTCGTATGTGTATTGACTATCGGCAGTTGAACAAGGTCATCATTAAGAATAGATATCCCCTTCCCAGAATTCATGACTTGTTTGACCAACTTCAGGGTGCTAAGTGCTTCTCAAAGATAGACCTCAAATCCGGGTATCATCAGCTCAGAGTTAGGGAGAGTGACATTCCGAAGACAACTTTCAAGACTCGATATGGTCACTATGAGTTTGTAGTTATGTGTTTTTGAACTAACAAATGTTCCTGCAGCTTTTATAGATTTGATGAACATGGTGTTCAAGACATATTTGGATATGTTCGTGATTGTCTTCATAGACGACATCCTCATATACTCTCAGAGCGAGGAGGAGCATACCGCTCATTGAGAATTGTGCTACAGACTCTCAAGAATCACCAACTGTTTGCTAAATTTAGCAAGTTTCAAGTTTGGTTAGATTCGGCAGCATTTTGGGGCTATTTGGTGTAAAGTGAGGGTGTGCAGGTGGACTCTCAAAAGATAGAAGCTGTAAAGAATTGGCCTAGACCAGTTAATCCTTTGGATATCAAAAGTTTTTTGGGTTTAGTTGGCTATTATAGGAGGTTTTTTGAAGGATTTTCATCCATTGCAGCACCATTGACTAAATTGACTAAGAAGAAAGTCAAATTTCAGTGGTCGGATGCCTGTGAGAAGAGTTTTCAGGAGTTAAAGACTCGACTCACTTCGGCCCCAGTATTGACCCTACCTGAGGATACAGATGGATTCGTTGTGTATTATGATGCTTCTAGGGTTGGTCTTGGGTGTATGTTGATGCAGTATGGTAAGGTCATCGCATATTCCTCTAGACAACTTAAGACTCATGAGAAGAATTATCCGATACATGACTTAGAATTGGCAATAGTGGTATTCACATTGAAGATTTAGAGACACTATTTGTATGCGGTCTATGTGGATATGTTTACAAACCACAAGAGCTTACGTTACGTGTTCACCCAGAAGGATTTGAATTTGCGACAAAGAAGATGGTTAGAGCTGCTCAAGGACTACAACATGAGTGTTCTTTATCATCCGGGCAAGGCTAATGTAGTGGCGGATGCTTTAGCAGGCTGTCTATGGAGAGCGTTTCTCATGTGGAGGATGGAAAGAAGTTAGTAAAATATGTCCATAGACTTGCTCGTTTGGGAGTTCGCCTTGTTAACTCATCATATGGTGATGTAATTATTCAGAATAGGTCAGAATCCTCTTTGGTGATTGAGGCCAAGGCTAGGCAAGATAAGGATCTTATTTTGGTAAAATTGAAGGAATCGCTTCAGAATCAGAAGGTAGAGGTCTTCTCCCAAGGGGGAGATGGTGTAATTCTATATCAGGGTCATTTATGTATTTCGAATGTCGATGATTTAAGAGAACATATATTGCACGAGGATCATGGTTTCGATATTTATACATCCAGGTGCCACCAAGATGTACCATGACCTATGGAAAGTCTATTGGTGGAATGACATGAAGAAGGACATAACAGAGTTTGTGACTAAGTGTCTGGATTGTCAACAAGTGAAAGTGGAGCATCAAAGACTGTGAGGTGTGCTACAAGACATCAGTATCCCCACTTGAAAGTGTGAAGAGATTAACATGGAATTCATCACAGGGTTACCTCGCGCTCATCAACAACATGACTTTATATAGGTGGTGGTAGACAGGTTGACCAAGGCAGCTCATTTTCGACCAATCAAAACTACCGATTCAATAGAGGATTATGCTAAATTGTACATCTAAGAGTTAGTTAGATGGCATGGAGTGCCTTTATCCATCATTTTAGATAAAGGTAATCAATTTACCTTATAGTTTTATAGATTGTTTCAGAAGGGCCTTGATACTTGGGTCAAGTTTAGCACAACTTTTCACCCGCAGACAGATGGTCAAGCTGAGCGGACCATTCAGAACCTTGAGGATATGTTGAGAGCTTGTGTAATTGACTTCAAAGGTAGTTGGGATGATCATTTATCTTTTATCGTATTTTCTTACAACAACAATTGTCTCTCTGTCACGCCCCGAGCCTACACCCTGGACGTAACACGGTACTTGGAGCCACAAGCGACCCCAAGTCAACCCCTGGTCTATCATACACTAGCATTCTGAGTAAACATGCACAACGGAAGTTTTAAATATAAAAAAAGGGCAAAGACTAAAAGTGGAGAAAGAAATAATATATCTGTAATTCAATTCTGAAAGACAAGTTTAGTCTGAAAGCAACTACTGAGGAGTTGCTGGGACAGACCCCCAACTAGCTCCAAGTCTAAGCAAAACCATAACAAAATGAAATAAATAAACAAGGCCCTAGAATGATGAGGACTCACACTCTGATCTGCTGAAATGTAATTCTCTGAAACTGAAGTAACTATCTGTGCTGAACCTGAGAACCTGCAACTGTATCATAAAATGATACAACATGAAAAGCATACGTTAGTACTTTGAATGTACTGAGTAAGTGGGAGAGACATACTGAATATAAAATCTTAATTGAAATGACACTCCATGATCAACAAGTAAACTGAATTGAACTACTGATATAATCTGCAATGGTCAAGACGACCCTGACTGATGGTCAAAGACATGCCCTAAGTCTGAAACACTGAATCTGAGATATTGTACTGAACTGAGCTGCTTATTTTGTTATTGGAATGACTAGTGGGAGAGTATATAACCGACATTTAACCACGTGAGCTAGATGTGGAGTCTGATGTACACACCCCATCAGTAGGACCCAGTATACCTTGCCAGGGTATAAAGGCATGGACTATGAAAATCACTGTCAAAAGGGGGTAGTTAGGCCAAATAAATAAAACCTACGGTGACAACGTAGTTTTGGAACCTGGGTGCGCTGGAACCCTGGCCCTTTCGGTGCTAAGTCCTACTCCCACTGGATAATCCTATTACTGCTACTACTGACAAACGGATAGCTCGATACTAGGGTCCAAGACTATATTGACCCAGGGATACTGTCAGAGAGTTCCCTGAGCATCTTATAGGACCATATTTGGAAACTGAGTTCTAAGACTGGTCAGAGCTACTTATCTGGAAGCGTCGTAACCGTCTAGAGAACCAACTGATAACTGAACTGGGGTCCTGGGGCTGGTCAGAGCTATGAATGAATATCATGACCGCCTAATGGACCAAATATCTGAAATATGAATCTGAGTTTGGAAAAACTGGGAGGCACCATTGACACCTCGAAAATAAGTTGGAGTCAAACTGATCAGTTGACATTTTCTGGACAACACTGATGTTGCTAAAATTGTCTGAAGCTAGACTGATATGGTTCAGACTGAGACTAGACTGCTAGAGTTCTGTGTTCTAACTGATTAAATTACTAACAGCTAGTAGAGAGCCCATTTGGGCCGACAACATGGACAGTTTCATAATATAAGGAAATTTTTTAAAAATTACGGGAAGTTAATTCAACAGTGCAAAAGTCATTTTTGTTTATGGAATATTTGGTCAACATATGTATGTATGTAGGAAATTCTAGAAAATTTCATCACAAGGCATTCTTCATTCACTAGAGAGAACTGAACAAATAAAATCATTATTAAAAAATTAGGGCTTAAATTCACCGTTGTGATAACACTGACAATTTGATAAGGAATTGATGAAGATCATAATAACAATAAATAAAAACAACGTTCTGAGTGAATTCAATGAAAATAACATGAATGCTTCTTATACTCGAAAACTCAGGGCTTAAAATTAACAGAAGAAATTGAGGAGGAATTTGGGGACGCAAGGGAAGGACAGTCCCCTTGCTAAAATCCCACATACCCGGTGGAGAATTCCCTGGATAAGAGGATCTGGACTGCTATGATGAATGAATGACCCTAAGCCTGCTAAAAGGTTTCTTGAGAGAACTGTCGATGAAATTCTAAGAGTAAACGTGAGAATGAGGGGAGAAAACCGTTTAAACTCTCTAAAACATCTAAAACTAAGGCTAAAACGACATGGTTTAGGGTCCAAAATCATAGGAAAGTCGAATTTGCCCTTAATGAAATTTTCCTACAAAACAGATTTGTCCCCAACCACGACTCGTACCACGAAGGCACGACTCGTGGACACCTCTCGTGGTCACCTCACCATTTTATTCAATCTTCTGAAAGCCACAACCCGCATCCTATGATTCGCAGTGCCATCCTACTGGTCGTACTGTCAGTCGTGGTATCATCCACCCATACCAAATACAACCTACCCATGACTCCTCATCATGACTCATTGCTACATCCTACGAGTCGTACCATGACTCGTGACGACTCACTCTGACACCACTGAGAATTTCACCACGACTCTTAACCACGAGTCGTACCTACACGTCACGATTCGTAGGACCACTCGTGATATGACCTCAGGCTCCCGAACTTCATCACGACTCGAGTCACGAGTCATAGGTCCTCACCACGACTCTTTCCTCGAGTCATTCTAGTGAAAAATTTCAGGTTTTTTTTTTGCAGCTTCTAACTTCAACTCTCGGGTCTATTCTTAGGCCCTTTCCGGGGTATTACACTCTCTAGCATCCAGATGGCTCCGTTTGAGGCTCTTTATGGGCGGAGATATAGATCACCTATTGGTTGGTTTGAAGCAGGTGAATCTACGTTGATAGGGACAAATTCAGTTCATGAGGCTATGGAGAAAATTCAGCTTTTAATGGAAACGCCGAAAACAGCTCCGAGTCACCAAAAGTCATATGCGGATGTTAGGCGGAGAGAACTCGAGTTTGAAGTTGATAATTGAGTGTTCTTGGAGGTATCTCCCAGGAAGGGGGTGATGAGGTTCAGAAAGAAAGGGAAGCTTAATCCTCGATATCTTGGCCTATACAGAATTGTGAGACGTGTTGGCGAGGTGGCCTATGAGTTGGAGTTGCCCTTGGAGTTAGTTTTGGTGCATCCAGTTATCATTGTATCATTGTTAAAGAAGTGCATTGGTGATCCAGCTTTGGTTGTTCCAGTGGAGAACATAGGTGTGAAGGATAACCTTAGCTATGAAGAAGTTCCAATTGAAATTCTTGATCGTCACATTCGGAAGTTGAGGAACAAAGAAGTAGCTTCAGTGAAAGTTCTGTGGAGAAATTAGCTTGTTGAGGGAGCTACGTGGGAAGCCAAAGAAGATATGATGGCTAGATATCAACACCTTTTTCCTACCGACTCAGTTCCAACATGAGGTATCAGTTTCCTCTCTAATACTCAATTCAGTTTCATGTTTAGTTTATGTCTCTCAGTTCTTTTTATGTCAGTGCATGTATGTGTGATTCATGAATTCAGTTCAGTTATATATATCATTCCGATGTCAGCCATTCCGTCAGTTTTCAGCTTCAGATATTTAGTTTTGGGATTGCGTTCCTTTCCCCAGCTATTCAGTATGTTTACCCACATTCGAGGATGAATATTCCCAAGGAGAGATATTGTAATACCTCAAAGGTTCCTAAGACTAGACCCGAGATTTGAATGTGTTAAACAGAAAAGAGGAAAAAAATTTCACAGGAAGACTCGTGGTACGAGTCGTTATGAGAAGGTACAACTTGTAGAAAGTGTCGTGGTTAGAATCTGCAGGTGGAGTTTAGTGACAACGAGTCAAGTTATGACTCATGGGATCATGTTACAAGTCATAGGTTGAACCATGATTTGAGGACTGAGTTACCATGGTTGAAAGGTACGAATCATTGTACGACTCGTAGTGTGAAACAACGAGTCGTGGCCTACACCCATGAGGATCTTAGAAACAGTAATCACGGGTGGATCTAACGACTCGTAGGTTGGTAGTACGAGTCATGGTCTGACCAGTGAAAAAATTCAAAATGTCAAGGAAGAAAAGTGGTGACTAAGGATGGAAACCATGATTCGTGGTATGGAGGTACGACTCGTGGTGTGAGTCGTGACACTTGGTAGACTGAAATTTTCTGCGATTTAAGTAAGGGAATTTTCATAATTCCTAAGCTCCTAAGACCTAAACTACATCATTTTAAGCTCTGTCAGGAGGGTTTTTAGAGGGTTAAACCTATTCTAAACCATTCCCCTCCCACGCATGCAATTTTAGACCTCTCCATTGAAGATCAAGCCTAGAACCTTTCACGTTCTTCTCTTTGGGCTTTCTAGGGCAAGTGTAGATTCAGTTCTTCCAGGTGTGTGAGGCCATGAATGAGGGTTCCTTTCACTCTCATGTTAATAATTCTCCTCAATTTCATGAATCAAGTCTCAATTCAAATCATGATCAAAAAAGGGATTTCAATCTAATTTCATAGAATTCTTACAAATTATTTATGGGTTGATTCCCTCTATGTTTTAAAGTATGTTTGATGATTAATGGGAGGATTCTATACATGTTTTGATTATAAATTCATGAGTTCAGGTTTTAGAAGATTTTGCCCAATTATGCAAGTTCATGAAAAAGTTTAGTTTATGATTGATGATTTCAAGTATGATGAAGTATATAGAATGTATGTATGTTTACAAATTACCCATATATGAATATATGATTTTGACTAGTGAAATCTATTTCAAGTATGTATGATCTTTATATTTTGGGTAATCCCACTCAGATTAAGCAGGTTTTCATGATCCAGTGTAGTTCTATAAATCAGCTTACCATATGGTTTTGGAGTCTATAATCCCGCTCCCAGCTTATATTATGGTTTCAGCTTCGTTGAAAAATGATGGTGAGCACTTTTCATGTTTTGGGAGAGGTGTCTTGCACCGAGTAGGCCTGAGGTTCATGAAAACCCCAGGTCTTAGAACTATGCGCCAACGTAGGATTATACATTTACTTTGGGACCTCCTTTGTGAGCTTCCCTGCCCCGAAAGTGCCTTGAGCTTGATATCGATATCATGGTAGCTTCCTTAGCCTTGACTAGGCTTTGGATGGCTCTACCACTTGAGTGTAATAGTTGGGATCACGTAAGCTCTATCGTGATGGTGTCGGTTATATGGTGAGTCTCCCATTATTCCTCATGATCTCAGTTATGCATGTTTATCAGTTATGCTATTATATTTTCAACAGGTTTGACCTAACGATCAGATTATTAGTTTTGGTTATAAATTTCGATTTCACCTTTCTGTCATTCGATTCAGTTATGAGATCCACTTTGTGACTATTCATTTTTTCAGATATCAACATGTAGTCCCTACTCTTATGATGTTATAGCTTATGTTAATATAATGGATTTCAGTTTATACTTAGTCAGCTTGTTTTACTTACCTTGCATACTCAATACATTTCAAGTATTGACCGCATACTCTATGCTGTATCATTTCATGATACATGTCCTAGCGATCAGACTCAGCCGCGCCTCTAGTCCTTTTTTCGTTCCAGTTCAGACCCTGCCTTGGGTTAGCCCTTATCCTCCGAGGACATTTATTTTTCAGTATCATTATGTCAATTTATTTTCGACTTAGAGATAGCTGGGGGATTGTCCCAGCATCTCATCAGTTAGTAGAGGCTTTTCAGACATAGATTTGTATATTCAGCTTCGGACTCAGTGTTATGGTATTATCGTTGGCTAGACATTTTGTTATTCAGACTTCTGCTATTTCGGAATTCAGTTATCAATTTGCTTAATGTTGATCTTTAGTTATAATATTCATGTCATGGGTCGACTTAGAGCCATTCATGGTTCTAGGTTCCGTGTCTAGATCCGGGCCTATATTCGAATCGTGACATAAGTTGGTAGGGAATTTGAAGACTTATGAGATGAACATGGATGATCTCAAGAAGAAAGAAGGAACCAAGGAAAAGTAATTGGCTCTAAAAGCATTTGATAGTGATGAGTCTGACTTTGATGAAGGTCAAGTGGAATTTCTAGCAAAAAAGTTTAAGAGATTTCTCAAGAAAGAGAAGGGTTATGATAAGAAAGGAATGTGTAGCAAAAGGGGTTCCAAGGTTGCTACAAGTATTACAAAACTGATCACATGATTAAAGATTGTCCACTCTGGAAAATTGAGTGGAGAAAGGAAAGGGCTGAAAAGGAAATGAAAGAAAAGACAAAGAAGACAGAGCATGAAAATTATGCAATGATGGCTGTATGGGGATCTGAATATGATGATTTTGACAATGAAGAAATTGATGAGACTGCATTTATGGCCATAGGAGACTCCGACCTTGATGAGGGAGACAAGAATTCTGAGGTAAGTACTCTTGACTTAAACGCAAACTTGCATACTTTTTTTAAAAGAAAACTTATTTCCATGATGACTGCTTCAATGGATAATCTTCAAGAGGTTACCTATGATAGGGATAAACTATTTAGTGCTCTTTCTAGTTTAAAGTTTGAGTTTATTAATCTTATAAATGGCAAGGGCGTCACTGATAAAGAAAACAGTACTCTAAAAGAATTGGTTTGTCAGCTAATCAAATCCTCAAAACTGAAAAGTTGAAAGAATCTTTCTCTCAAAAGGAAGGATGAGTGAGAACCTGAAAAAGGTTGAGTTAGAACTCAAGAACTGCAAAATTTATTATTTTTGTAAAAACAAAAAGTTAAAAAATTGAGTCTGCAAGTGCCTAGGTTAAAACTGGATCTTGAGAAAGCAAGTAGGTGGACTAAGTCATCTAGAATCATAAATAACTTAAGTGGAAGAGTTCACAATAAAAGGGTTGGACTAAGTTTTCACAAGGAAACTAATATCGCCGATGATATCTGTTACTTGTGTGGAAAGATTGGACATCCCACCACTAAATCTCCAGTAGCTACTAGGAGCTGAAACTGAAGCGCCGTGTTAGCAAAAGGAAATTGGTTGAAACCTATTCACAGGAACAGGTTCAACAACCTACTGCCAAGTTGGGCACGAAGAAATTTGGCATGGATAGTACTTGTTCAAGGCACATGACTGGAGATAAGTAAAAATTCCTTTCACTCACTCCACTCAAAGGGGGAATGTGTCCTTTAGAGATAAAAAAGGGTACTGTCACTGAAATTGAAAAAATTGAAAGAATTGAAGCAAAATACTTGGAAGAAGTGTATCATGTAGATGGATTGAAACACAATCTACTGAGTATATCTCAGCTGTGTGACAAAGGCAATAAAGTAACTTTTACTTCGGTAGGTTGCAAGGTCAAAAAACTGGATATAAAGAAAATTGTTCTAATTTCCAATAGATACAAAAATATGTACAAGGTAGACATCATGGGAATACCTGGTACAAGTCTGACATGTCTCAATGAAATGGACTGTGACCCCTTCTCTGGCACAAAAGACTTGGGCATGCTAGTTTGAAACAGTTAAATAAACTTGCTTCAAAGGACATGGTTATAAGCTTGCCTAAAACTAAGTTAAAAAAATGACAAAGTTTGTAGTGCCTGTGTAAAGGGGAAGCAAGTGAAATCCTCTTTTAAGCCAAAGAATCAAGTAAGTACCAACAAGTATCTTGACCTATTGCATATGGATCTATGTGGACCCATGAGGGTAAGGAGCAGAGGTGGCAAAAGGTACTTTTTTTTTAATTGTAGACGATTATTCCAGGTTCACCTAGACCTTATTTTTGGCTTCTAAAAAAGATGCCTTTGATGTCTTTATTTTTGTTAAAAAGATGGAAAAGAAGATAGGCATCTCCTTGATTTCCATTAGATCTGACCATGGAATAGAATTTGAAAATACAAAATTCTTAGACTTCTGTTCATTAAATGGAATAGATCATAATTTCTCTGCTCCAAGAACTCTACACCAAAATGGAGTAGTAGAAAGAAAAAATAGGACTTTAGACACATGGCTAGAATAATGATGATTGCAGAAAATCTTGCAAAAAATCTTTGGCCTGAGGCCATAAGTACTGCATGTTATATTGTGAACAGATGCATGGCCAGACCTTTGTTAGAGAAGACTCCTATGAATTACTCAGGAATAGGAAGCCTAACATTGCTCATCTTAGAATTTTTGAATGTAAATGCTTTATTCATAATAATAAAAAAGACAATTTGAAAAAATTTGATGCTAGAAGTGATGACGGAATCTTCTTAGGTTACTCCCAACACAGTAAAGTGTATAGAGTGTTAAATAAAATAATAAATTGTATTGAAGAAAGTATGCATATTGTTTTTGATGAATCTAGTATTATGTTTGAGACTAACATGCAAGATGAAAGTGAAACTGATGAACATGCTTAGGAACATGTTGCATCACCTGTTTCAACTACTGAACAAAGTGTGGGCTCGTTGACAGGGGGAACAACAAATCATGAAGCTGAGCCAACACCAGTGCAACCAACTAACTCAGAGGCAGGAACTTCACAAGGAATAATGTTGAAAAGCTACAAGTATCAAGACTCACATCCTCTTGAAAATGTTCTCATAGACCTCACTTCTGGGATCACTACCAGATCAAGGTTTGAAGAATTTATGTGCTTTCAAAGCTTTTCTGTCTAAAAATTGAGCCTAAAAAATTGAAAGAGACTCTTCTTGATTAGGACTGGATACTTGCTATGTAAGAAGAGTTAAATCAGTTTGAAAAGAAGCAAATTGTGGCATTTGGTACCCCCTCCTGAAGGAAGAACTGTGATTGGCACCAAATGGGTATTTCGACATAAATTGGATAAGAATGGAACAGTTACAAGGAACAAGGCAAGATTGGTGGTTCAGGACTACAATCAAGAAGAAGACATTGACTATGATGAAATATTTGCTCCAGTAGCAAGATTTAAAGCAATCAGATTGCTTATAACTTTTGCAGCCTTTAAGGAATTCACTCTTTATCAAATGGATGTAAAAAGTGCCTTCTTGAATGGATAATTGAAGGAAGAAGTATATGTGAAGCAACCACTATGTTTTGAAAGTTCTGAATTTTCTGATCATGTCTATAAATTAGACAAAGCCTTGTATCCAAGAGCTTGGTATGAAAGGCTGTCAAAGTTCATATTAAAGCATGGGCACACAAAAGGTAAAGTTGTCAATACACTCTTCTTGAAAACAAAAGGACAAGATTTGTTAATTGTGCAGGTATATATGGATGATATCATCTTTGGATCAACCAACAGTCTCATGACTCAAGAGTTTTCAAAGCTCATGAATGGAAAATTTGAAATGAGCATGATAGGAGAATTGAACTTTTTCCTTGGATTGCAAATTAAGTGAACTCCTACTGAAATTTTAATTCATCAGCAGAAGTATGTGAAGGAGCTACTCAAAAGGTTCAATATGGAAGCTGCTAAAGAGATTGATACTCCCATTGCCACTGCCACAAAACTGGACCTTGATGAAATAGGTCCATCCATAGAGTAGAAACTCTATAGAGGTATGATTGGATCTCTCTTATATCTCACTGCAAGTAGACCTGACATTGTTTTCAGTGTTGGATTATGTGCTAGATTTCAAGCAAATCCCAAAGAATCTCATCTCAAGGCTGTCAGGAGAATTTTGAGGTATTTAAAGGGAACCATTGATTTGGGGTTGTGGTACCCAAAAGGGAGCAATTTTTCCATTGTGGGGTATGTTGATGCTAATTACGCAGGTTATCTAGTTGACAGGAAGAGAACCATAGGTATGGAACATTTTATTAGACCATGTTTGATATCCTGGTCCATGAAGAAACAAAACTCTATAGCTCTGTTTACTGTTGAGGCTGAATATGTGGCAGCTGGATCATGTTGTGCGCAATAGTTATGGATCAAACAACAACTGATGGATTTTGGCATAGATGTTGGATGCGTTTCAATTTTGTGTGACAATATTAGTGCCATTAATATTGTCAAAAATCCTGTTCAACATAAGAGAACTAAACATATTGACATAAGACACTAATTTCCTAGAAATAATGTAGAAAAAGATCATACAAGTATGTTTTATTCTACTGAGGAGCAAATTACTGATATATTTACCAAAGCTCTAAGTAGGGAGCACTTTAAAGGGAACATGTTAAACTTGGGGATGATTAAGATTGCATAAATCACCCTCAATGATTGAATAGAATGAAGTAGTTCTTTCTTGTTGCTATCCATATTGTTATTTAATTTAGCTTTGCACATTTAATTGTGTGTCCTATTACCGGAATATTAATCTATTTTAACATGTTTTTGTATTAAATGGTGTAGAGACATTGTCCACCTAAGCAATTGTGAGCATTCAATTAATCTTTTCAGGTATGTTCTATATCATCTCAAAAGTTATTATTGATGCATATGAAACAGATAAATTTCCTTTTCCACTTATTCATTATTTTCTTCAACCGTCACTTCCCATTAAAGCTGCAACTACCATCCCATCATCGATTTTCTCTCTGTTGCAATCAATCACGTTCTGCAGCATGTTTCATCTTCTCCCTCTCTCACTTGTAAATGAGGCAGTTGAATATGATGAAATGCAGAGTCTTCATTGCTTTCCTCTTCTCAAAATCTTGAAACCCTCTTCTAGAAAGCTATTCCTCCCATCATGACTTCTCCATATTCTTCTCCTGAAATGAATCCTAATAATTCTCCATATGATTCTTGTGAGTTGATTGTTCATAAAGAAGCATATCACACACCACATCCTTCCTCCTCTCAAGCCCAGCAAATCCCTTCTCCTATTTCCTTTAAATTGTCTGATTTTGCTACTTGGAATGCTTTCAAGACTCAATTCTCTACTTCCTCATACGTTCCATCTTTTGATTCGTATTTCCAAATATCTATGTGTGATGTTGAGCCACTTCAGAGTGCTGATAATGATGGCATTCCAATTGTGGACCTTATACCTAAGAGAGTTTGTTCTAGGTTGAGAAAGAAATCTGGGTCTACTATTCCAATCCTAGAAGATGAGCCAACAAATGAACAACCCCCTCTTCCTGTTCCATCTAGGGTTCCTCATACTCGAACTAGAAAGGGTCAAGAGGACGCCATTCTGGAAAAAGCTCTCAAAAGAAGCAAGAAGAAAAAATCATCTATTGTTTCCCCTTTAAAAGAGGGAATGTCCTCCAAAGATGATTTGCTACTTCGAAAAGTGTTAAGGTTCTATGTAGTCAAACACTCCCTCCCCCAAGTCCTCATCTTTTCAGGCATCTCCAAAACTTTCTTCATCCAAGTCCACTGCCAAGAAAGCCGCCAATCCTCCTGCAAAATCACCTCCCACACCATCTTGTAAACCTGCATCCAAACCCTTTTCCAAGCCAACCCCTACTTCTTGTTCCTCAAAACAGGTCTCTAAACCTAGTCCATCTAAGGACTCTAACTCGGAGGCTTCTGATGAAGATGTTTCTGTAGGTATTGATATGTCTAGGGTTCCTAAGTCACATCTTTCCCACCTTGTGCATTTTTAAAAGCGCTTTGTTCTCAGAGGAAAGGTTGTGACAGGCTTTGGAGGTCCTGAGATGGAAACTCTACTCATAAAGCTGGAAATTCAAGGATGGTCTGAATTGTTTCTCCAAGGAAATACTCAAAGAAATCTTGGTAACTTTATGCAAATGGGGTTGCAAAACGATCCTTATTTTCTACTTCTGTCAGAGGGATGTCACTCCACCTGGTTGCTGAAGATATTGCACGAATTTTGGGTGTTCCCAGTGGTGGTTGGGATCATTATGTAAAATTAAAATGGTCTCCTTTGGATAACATGGCCACTGTAAGAGATATTTGCAGAAAGTTCTCAGGTCAACCATCCCTTAATCATCATAGAAGGGTTCAAAAGAGAGAAATGTCTCCCTTATATCAATTATATTTTGATGTCGTTCACAAAATCCAGATACCAAGAAAAGAGAGGAGGAAAGAGGCGAACTATCTCGATCTTACTTTGATGAAACTTCTTGACACTGAGGTCAAGATCGATCTGCCTAGCTTGGTAACCAAGCACATGCAACGTGTGCTTACAAAGGATGACAAGAGATATGTTTTTCCTTATGGATTCTGGTTGTCTCAGGTGTTTGAAGATTACTCTATTCCTGTTCAAGTCTGGATATTTTAGATGATTTAAGATGTACTTGGACAGGTGAAACATGTTGACTTACCTGCTTCAATGAAGCGAGCTCACTCCTCTTCAGAAACTGCGACTTGCCTTGGATGAGAAGATTGCTAAGTTAGAAGCTGCTCAGGTAGCTCAAAGAAAGCTGTCCTTCAGGGTAAAGTTGATGAGCTTCAGGCAACTTTGGAGTCAGAGAGGGCTACACATGTTGAAGCTATTCATAATTTGACTCAGCTATTGCCCACTGCTCCCTCATCTAGTTATACCTATCCTCGTGCCTCTATTCCAATCCTGCTATTTTCTAGTTTCTTCATTGTCTTCTATCTTAGGCTTATCTATTTTTGTTGTATCTAGTATCACTTTAGGTATGATGTAAAACAGACTTTTAATATGAATTATATGCTTTCTTTGTTTTGACATGACTTATGTTCTTGCTCTTTTTAATTCATTAGTATGTTGATTGTGATTCCTCTCTGATTGTATTAGTGATTGCCTTAATGGAAATAAATTGTTTAACTACATTTTTGGCATGTAACTAGTTTGAAATAGCTTTTAGATGGCGCCAAAAGGGGGAAGAATATAGATTGTGTAATATTTATAACCCACTAACCGATCTGTTTCAATCAAGTGTTTGCTATCTTGGCTCTACAGGTAACAATAGTTGATTGCACAAGGATGAAGGGTTTGTCATCATCAAAAAGAGAAAATTTATTAGGTTCTATGTAGTTTTGATGATTGAAAAAATGATGATGAAACAAATAAGTCAAGTTGTTCCAAAGGAGTGTGCCAAATCCATTGTCTAAAGGAGCTGATACTATAACAATATAATGTCCAATTAAAGAAAAGTGTGAACACATCAAGAGATGGTTAAGCCGCGTCACACAAGCTCAGTAAAATAAAAATGTGTTGATTTGAAAGAGTTGGAGTTTGATTAAAACAAAAAGGAAGCCAAGAGATAGACTTGAAGGAGTTGTATTTGAAATAGAACTCCTAAGCAAGAAGGGACTATTGCTGTGAAGAGTTTGAAGTTGAGAAGAACTATGTGAAGAGTTGTGCATATATAGAAGAGTTGCGCATATATAGAAGAGTTGCTACTTACAGTTACGCACTTACTTACAAAGAGAGAAAATGGCAATTAGCAAAGTAAGACAGTGAGCAATACCTGAAGTGTGGAGAAACTCAATTGAAGAACTTGGTCCTAGTAAAGTTATAGGCTAGAGTTAGCGTTCTTGTATTAGGACTTATTTATTGAGTTGTAATTTGATGTAATCTTAATTCAGTAAGTTATAAACTGAATCAAGAATATTTAGTCTTCAAGTTGAGTATACTAGAAGGCATTGGGATCACAATCCTAGGGAGGAGTGTGAGTAGCTAGGAATTAGAGTTTATAATTCCTTTAGGTTACAAGAGTTATAATCTGCTATTGAAGAGGCTCATTGAGTTTAGTGAAGTTGGAGAAAATTCTATGGAGGTACAGGTCGTGGTTTTTTACCTTTTGAGCCGGGTGTTTTCCACGTAAAATTACTGTGTTCTTTACTTACTGCATTTAACTGCTTAAGTGAAATACGTTAGGGAACCTGTTTTATTCATAGAAAAACAGTTAAGTTAAAGATACAATATCTTGATCATGTAAAATATCAGTAAGAGAATGAAAAGTGTTTTACCACTACTAATGAGTGAAAATCAAGCAACTTTTCTGAAAGGGGGGAGGGGTTTCATTAATCGCAATGTAATGATCTGTCATGACCTATTAAGGCAATATCACAGGAATACATCATCCAAGTGGCTAATGAAGATAGACGTAAGGAAAACGTATGATATGGTAAGCTGAGACTTTACTGAAAAAACACTAAAAGAATACAACTTGCCCAACTCATTTGTTAAGATGGCAATGATTTATGTAACATTCACAAAATTTATAGTGAAGATGAATGAAGATTGTTATGGATATTTTGAAAGGAAAGGGGACTAAGGCAAGGAGACTTTGTCACCTTGCTATTTGTTCTTGTTGTGGAGTATTTGACCAGAACTCTGAAAAAGATGAGTCATCTGCTAGATTTTCACCTTATGTGCAAGACTATCAGATTAACTCATTTCATATTTACAGATGATTTGATGATATTTTTATAAGGAAATCTAGCATCCGTAATAAGGTAATGAAAGCACTACAACACTTGAGCAAAGTGACAAGTCTTGTGGCTAACCTGGAGAAATCCAACATAGTCTTAGTAGGGATAGAGGTTGATGATCAAGACAAAATCCTAAGCTGTACAGGATTTACTAAAGGTATACTCTCTATGAGGTATTTAGGCCTACCATTGTCTTCTAAGAAGTGGAACAAGATATAGTGTTTCCAACTAATTGAGAAGATAACTAGGATAACCAATACATTTTCTTACAACCTGTCATATGCTGATAGATTGCAGATAATTAATGCAATGTTATTTTTTATATACAACTTCCAGGGTATTGTGTTTATTCTGCCTCAACGTGTCTCGAGGAAGGTGGACGGAAAATACAAAGATTACTTGTGGGGAGGCAATGAGAAAAGGAAGCAAATAACACTAATCCTCTAGGATAAAATATGTGTACCCAAAAATCATGATGGTCTAAATGCCAAGAGTATTAGTAAATGAAATATGGCTTTAGCGGGCAAATTGTTATGGCAAGTAGCAACTAAAAAGAATGTGTTATGGGCGAAGTGGATGGATGCAATCTATATGAAAGCTTATGGAGATATAAAGAGTCATGAACCACCACATGACTCACTTGAGATTTTGATGACTAACTGGTACTATAGAGAACAATACAAGCTGACACCAAGAGGAGATTACTCGGTAAGCTTTAGTTTTTTAGCTATGCTATATAACATGAACAAGATGGAGGAAGCAAATCCAATAAGGAGTTAGGTGATGATGCCAAGGCAAAGGGTGATAGTATGACTTGTCTATCAAGACAAGCTGATTACCAAGGAAAGCACGGCAGATTACATATCCCAGTTAATAATAGATGTTGTTTATGTGATGATTAAGTTAATGAGACACATTACCATCTATTTGTTGATTGCAGGTGGATCTCTGAGGTCAGAGATGTTTTGATAATTGGGTTAGTGTACAGATATAGAAGGTAACTGCACCTCAAAATTTACAGTGAATCAAGAAAACAAAAAGGAGATTGTAACAAACATATGGGGACTATGATATAGTACACATGGCAAATAAAAAACTGAAAATTATTCAAAATATGTGTGTAAATACTAATTTTATAGTAGCACAGATGCAAAAAGAGATTAGGGAGATAATGGAGTGGCTTAAGAATTCTAGAAAGGCTAGGAGATGTCAATATATGATACACAAGTTTAGTTGGTCTTTTGTTCCCAAGGTCTAACAATTGAAGTGAAGCATCCTTCATGTGGCCCAGATTCTGGATGCTCTTTAGTTCTGTATTTTTTTTAATGATAATATTTATATATACTGAGTCTCAACAAGTCTCCTTGCAAGTAGATTCGTCATTCAATAGCTCTTCTACATTTAATGCTAATTTTAAATCTCATTCCGGTTTACATGCAGAAAGATCAGTTTTTGACGATGAATACTTGCATTGAGTTCCATATATAAATATATATATATATATATGGCTTTTTATTTGTAATGTAATAGTAACAATTTTAAGATATTGAATTGGATTATCGCCGTCCACATGCAACAGCTGCGATTTAAATTTCAGTATCATAAGCTTGGAAATCAACTTATGAACTGTGTAAAAGTTCAAATGATGCGTCTATTCTCAATTTGGCTTTCTCCGCATTTCTTTTTTCTTTTTGACATGCCAATTGTTAAATATTGTGCTAACGGTAACAAATCACGAATTTGTAAGCCGAGTGAAACCATTTAATATAATTGAACCAAATATAACGGAGATATTCTAATCCAACAGAATGATTTAATCAGGAATCAGAAAGCACATCAAATATCAGAGAGCTACCTTTAATCCTCCTTTACTGTCAGTTCCCCATTCTGAGATGAAAACCACAACCTGCAATACACTATAAAGGGCAGTCTAGTGCATAATGCATCCCGTATTCATGCAGGGTCTGAGGAAGGGCCGCACCCCAATGAGGCGTCACATAGGCAGCTTACCCCGAAGCAAACATCAGTGGCTGATTCCACGAGGTATACACTACTGAAGCCAAAACCAAATGATAGAACTACTCATCAGTAACCAAATGAGTAGAACTCACTCCAAGAAAGTCATTGTTGAATTGATAGAAGAAGCTAGCTGGTAAGAGCTTCATTTGTTCAGGTTACACACAATTTCTTCCTTGATGAAACTGGAAACATATTGAAAATGTTGGTATTTTGGAGCACCAAAAACAAGCCTTTCTAGACTTAAATACAATCAGCCTGGAAGCTTCTAAAGATGAAAAATTTCAAAAGCTGTATAGTCTAAGGAGCACAACTATGAGCTCGTACCTTGGAGGAGATACTCTTTCCGAAATAATTATTTATTGTATCCTATTCATTAACTTAAAATAACTTAGTCTCTGAACTAGTTACAGGAATTACAAGGTAGGATCCGTGCTGCCAATGAGTTGTTAAGAATGGACAGGCATCGGTAACTGAAGAGAGAAGCCCCGAACAGGGCTAGTGCTTCGTTTAATGCATCTACAAAAAGAAGAAGAAGAAGAAAAGGTCCATGAATCAGCAGATGAGAGTATAAGAACCAACCAACTAAAACGTACTGCAGAACTGGTTAAAATAATAACATATCTCAATAGAAGGCATAGCTACAAAGGAACGAGCTTCTTTCTTTTCTGCTAATTCAAGAGCACTTGGCACATTTAATCATCAGAGATGTGCATTGCCTTTTAGAGATCATAGTCCAAATTAATGGCTCGGAAGATTAGAAGAAACAGAGTACTAAGAGCTTTTCTTGGTTAAAATTGCAACTCTTCACATTTTTTGGGTGAACAATCCATTGAGACTTCTTTCATTACTGCATAATTGATACTAGTAAGATGGATATGAATTTAATAAAAGTCTTTTCTCGAACTCGACAACATAATATTTCTAACTATAAGGCTGTCTAGATGAGTAGAAGAAAGGCTCAAGTAAAAGGAAGTGGTTTGGCCGGACAATATCTTTCAATGTCATACACAAATATCTATCCAAGCTTGACCAATTCTCTTGGCTTAGTACACCACCACATGGTAGAATATAAAACTTCTCTGCAGAATCAATATGGCGTAAGGCTTGATTTGATTTGACATAAAATCTCACAACATATATTCATATCAGTTTTACTTGGAACTATTCTAAATCCACTGCAATATACTGACAAGCAGACGTTCAAGGCAACCAATTATCATAGAAAAAGAATCTTAAAGTCTAATTAATGTAGGATTACCACAAGGAGGATTAATCAACTCCTTAATAAATAGATCAAAACAAAAACTGCCTGTTGGGAAAAAAAAAAGAAAGAAAAAAAGCAGCAGAAGCTCCAAGAAAAGGAAATAAACGGAAAAGGGAAACTAATAAACTAACTCTGGAGTTAACGGCTATTTTGGCCAATATGGTGCCTACAGTACTCATAGAACTATGCTGCTAAAAGCCTGAAGAAACTGTATATCTGTATCCCAACAGAAACTCTTTTACCTATTTTCAAGTTGTGATCTTTGAAAGTCTGCTTAATGCATAAAACAAGGTGGAAATATCGTTTGTGAAAAGCCACAACCACCAATTATTTCATCCATTTATCGATCATCTAAGCTCACTTACATATTTTTAAAATTGAAACTCTAAGAATATTAGTATCAGGAATTCTTAAGTCAAAAAAGTAAACTTATCTTTCAGCCCAGTGCACAACCTTATAAGGGGAAAGCATGCATCTAAAATGTACAGCAAAGATGACTCAAAGATTCTGATCATTTTTGTCTGACGTTGATATAAGAATTTTGTACATGAATTTCAGTTAAACTAATTTCTCTTGAATAAAAGCTCCCATGATTATTAGTTTTTGATTGAGAAGCATATGTCACAAGATGGTTTCAGTAGGCTTCAGCATTAAAAACAGAAAGAAACACAGAAGTTTATAGGCCCCAGGGAGCTGAAACATATCTTTCCATGGTTATTTGCTGATTATCATTGCCTTGTATGCTGTGATCCTTTCAGTTATTTGATCAGTATATTAACTGAAATATGAGTATATGCCCTGGAGAAAAAATTCTGCAGTTTCTACCTATATGAACTATAATGCTAACCTAATCATTACATTTAGTGGTATTTAACTAAAATAAGATCTAATTCTGCATAAGTAATACCATGTTTGGTAGGTAGTAAGAAGGTAAATTATTCATGTATAAAATTAATACGGTATTTAGTTTGCAATTTAGAAACCCGCATAACTAATACATGTATAAGTTATGAAGAAATATATATATTATCTTATGCAGGATAGAAGGTGGAATAAGTTATACATGAATAACTAAACCCTGCATAAAATAATATATAAATTCTCTCATAACTAATACATGTATCACTAATACTCACATAACTCTAACCAGCTAAACGACCCCCTTAAGCGCTTAAGCCACGGAAGCAAGGTTCGGGCACGTTCGGCCGCTGCACCTCGGCAATGTGCATTTTAGTGTCATCATCAAGGCTCTAAAACAAACTTTCCTTGCAAATGAGCATTTCTGAAGAGAATAACACTAAGCAATTGATATTTCACTTAATCCTTAAAAATTCAATTTCTTTGTCCATATGTTATTATTCATGCTTATAATTCTTAGTCTTGTACTATATGTATATACACATATATACATATATATATACACATATATACATATATATATATACACATATATACATATATATATATATATTTTTTTTTTTTTTTTTTTTTTTTTTTTTTTTTTGTATGTTTTCTCCCTTTGCACCTTTTCTCATTAAATTGCATGCTTTATTTGGGCTTTGTGCTTAAAGCCCCAACGAATCTTAGCGCTTTTCCGCTTTTTGCTTTTGATAAAACTGCCCCACCCCCAGCGCTCCCTCCTTTCTAAAACAGGTAAAATGTCTTGCCTCCTTGAAAATATTTAGAGATGATCAGTGGAAAAGATAAACGCTCTACTAATAGGTGATATCAGATCATAGACCCGATCACCTACAATGTCAAGGAACCTTGTATTCTAATACAAGTTGATGATGTAATATCAAAATTGGGCGAGTCATGTAACACTTAGCAAAAGGTTGTGGATGCAATATCTCGTAACTGGTCAAGCCATTAATGACCTGTTTTGTTTGCTACAGTGAACAAAGATTCCGGTCTTGGTCCCTTAACAATTTGAAGAAATATTCGCTATCCCATTCTCATTTCTCAGAAAATGTACTCCAAAGTTGAGAAATGTGAGAGCGTGCAATCTACATCATTATATTCTCCTAACAGTCTCAGGGACCAAATTGAATTGCCAAGTGGCCCAAGTCCAAAAGTTAAATGAAATAAAACATAGATCCAACCAATACATGCAAAATTCCAAGAACAAATGTGCAACGATGCACTTTTGCATTTTCCTTTTCTTTTTGAATCAGTAAAATGAAACTTTATACAAAAGACAGCACTGAGGTGAAAGTGTGGTATGAACAACCAGAAAATGCTGTGCTTCCACACATACTAAATTTGGAATAGTCTAAATGTCTAAAGAGAAAAGTCCCATTGGGGGTGGGGGATTGAAGGTTAAATAGAGAACGGACCATGTTAGACAGGAAAAGGTAACATCCAAATACCCTCATAACCCAGTTTAAGGATTGATGGATGATTGTTAATGTAAGGTTATGTTTCGTTAGGATATTCTTATCAAGGAACTAGTCATTTGATTATAATTTTTATGTCAAGGAGCATCAAGGTACTTCTTTCAAGAGTCATAATCTCATTTTGTTTTATGAGCAAGTTATCATATTTCACAACTGATCAGAAGACTTCATCGAAAAAAATCATAATTAATAATAAGTTTGACTAAGTTAATAGAAGCTTTTTGATCCCTAAAGCCGGGAATTACAACCTTCATTCCCGTAAAGTTGGAAACAGGAAAATGTTGATTACAACATTCATGTCAGAAAGTGGAAACAAGAGAAGGTTGAAGTCAGTGCTTTAGCAATTGCATATATCAGATTGATCAAATAGGAACTTCCTAGGTGGGGAAATATCTGTCAGAATATCCTCTTTCCAACTAGCATATCAAACCATTGGGGACCTAGAAGACAATGGATAAAAGGTACAACCTTGAGCTAAGTGGGTGTACTCTGGTGGTCAATGAAGTGGGAGAAGAACCATGAGGTCTCAAGTTTAAATCTCAACGGAAGTAGAGAAAAACACTAGGTGATTTCTTCCTATCTATCCAAGTATTAGAGGCAGAGTTAACCAGATACCTGTGCTGGTGTGAAGCAGCAGGCAGCCAATCGAATCTTCGGGATGCACGCAAGCTGGCCCAAATACTACCATCATTAGAAAAAGTACAACCCTGATCTGAGAAAACCAAATTATATGCAAGCAGGGAATTCTGGAAAGCAATAAATGACGTGGAGGAAGATCCCCTGAATAACATCCTTAAATGGATTTCAAGATATTTTTTTCCGCTGGCATTAGCAGTTACCTTTTTTCTATCGATCAGCTTTACAAGTTCGTTAGATGGTTGCTTAAAGGGATGCTCAGTACATGCTGCTTTCGGAGGTTGTATGATATGGAGGATAAATCCAGCACACAGACAGCCTAATAGTAGAGTTAAAGGACATCTTCTAAGGGACTGGTGATTATCCAAAAAAGACAAATTTCAAATGTCACTCAGGCGACTTGACCACGGTACCAAACTATTCTCTGCGTCAGACATCGTGAAGTAGGGCAATAGAGCATGTAAAGACGATTAAGAATAATACTAATTCAGACACAAAAGTCAACCAGGAAAACAATCCTCCTAGGCAGGACTTCACTACAACAACTCACCAGAAAACACTGTCGCTGTAGTCAACAGTGAGACTACTTTGTATTCCATTGTATTCCACTCAATGAAAATAAAAGCAAAGAAATAAAAAAGAAAAACCAGCAACATGAGAAGTTTTCCCGTTTCCTATGAAGAAGTACGTGACACAATCATTCTGTCAACAAGCGAACCAACCAATAGTGTTCCTATCCATCTTTAGGTTGTGTTATCCTGCTGCTATCCATTCCATTTTTATTGGGGGTCCATTTTCATTGTCTTTCAATCTATAAATGTGAAGCATTAAAATAAGGCATTCTATTGTACTTCATTAAACTTAATATTAATTAGCAGATTCATGTTCTCACATTTTCAGTCGTGTAAGGATATACTAGAATATTAAACTAAGTGTCATATATAATTAGAAGACAAACACTTATTTTGTTTTTGGTTAGTTGACTTCTGAAATAAATGGATTATATAAGATCCAATATGTATAAGTTTTTATGCTTCCGACCAGACTCCACTAAATCTGCACTTCAAACAATTCAAGCTATAAGGTAGTAATATAGTGCCAGAATGAGACAGCAAAAAGCAGGAGGCAAGCAACTACACATATCCTCCTAATACCAGCAAACAAACCCAGCGACATTCTTCTTCACCAACTTGGAAGGTCAAAGATTTCAACTTGTGAAGTCATTAATCTACAGAGATATGATTGGAAAAAATAAGAAAGAATTGCACTTACAAAAGGTTTTAACAGCTGTATTTAAGAACCCATTACTCATACATTCTAATTGGCCTGGGCTGCATCATCTGCAGGAACCAAATTCTCTAGCTCCTTGTGCTTCAGATACTGATCCAAAATTGTAAGCCTAGCTGTCTCAAATGCAAAGTACCCTAGAGCTGAAAAACAAGCACTATGAAGTACTCTAGGACCCATTCCCCGCGTAAAACCAACCCAGCCTTCTTCTTTCAGTATCTGTCTAACAGTAGCCGAGATGCCAGTAACCATTACAGCACTAGCCTTATTGGCAGCTTCAGAATGAACTTGAGTCATCAACCTAGTCTTCACCACATCCAAAGGGGTTGTTAGTGAAGCTGATATTGCACCAGCCAATGCCCCACAACAAACACTCTGAAATGGCTCCAAGCGTTCCTTCTTCACGTTACTCAATACTGCAGCTTTCAAGTACTCAAATGATGAATAACTCAAGACCCCAGCAGGCAAATTTCTCAACAATGTAGCACTATATCCAGCATACAACCCCAAAATTCCATCTTTTTCCAGGATTTTCATTAACACCTGCCAAGACCTCCCTTTAGCCCCAGCCTGCATTCTCTGAGTAATCAACTCCTTCGGCACCATTATAGCAGATGACACTATATTCCCCATTGCACCAGCTGTTGGTGGGATAAGCACAGATGGGTATTGCGGAAATTTCGACAAGATTGACTTGCCGAACTCACAAGTACCAAAATACACAGCAGAAGAAGCAGTAGACCCAATAATTACAGCAGAAACACCACTGTAAAAGCCAAGAATCCCCTTGCTCTGAAAAGTCTTGACTACGGCATCAATTGTTCCACTGTAAATTTCAGATGCCCCTTTGGTTTGAAGCTTAGTTTTGATGGTGTCAAGTGGGTGAAGACATACATACGTGAATGCACCAGCAATGCCACCACCAGCTGCACCAATAAGTGCTCTTTCAACAACAGAAAGATTCTTGAACAGAACCTGAACTTTTGGGGAGTCCCTAGTGGCAGGTTTTAGAAAATTCGAAGTGGGGTTCACCGGATTCTTGATTTGTGCTTCAATTGAAATAGAAGTTGACGAAAACTTGAAATTGGGACTGAAACGACGGTTTGTTGATTTGGTATTCTTGTGTTGCAGAGTTGGGGTAGACAAAAGGGAAGTGTTGAGATTGTTGAAGAGGGAGTTGAAGTCAGTTTTGAGGTCACTGGGGTCTTGTAGAAGGAGGCCAAGGGAGTTGCCAATTCGAGTTTCCATTGCTATTTTCTCACTGATTTTTGGCTTTGGCGCATAGTTTTGGATGTGCTTAGGCAAATGGAAGCGGAAACCTGTTGGTTGGTAGGAGATGTGAGGTCGTTAGATACCATGTCCTTTTCCCTATAGATGGGCTAGGCTTGTTGTTTTCAGCCCAATTACAAATTAATTAGGCCGAAATGCACATAGCCCGCACTTTCAGATCACCATTTAAGTCATATCCAATATTCATAGTGTACAAATTTTTATAAGTTTATTTATTTTAAAATAACTTCAGATTGCGATATTTAAAATTTTATATGATTGAACATCAGAAAAAAATAATTAAAATTTAGTCATATTTTTATAAACTTCAAGTAGAAATGACTTAATTCAGCCACTTGTAACTGAAATTCAGACAAAAATAGATGAACTTCAATTATATAAAATTTTAGACATTACATATATGAATTTATATCAAAATACGTATACATGCAAAATTTGAAAAAACTAAATACATATTAAATAACAATATTCAAATAAGTTACGCATGAAAATTTACAATTAATTTGGTGAAAATAATGTCTAACTTGCCACTTTTCGACTATATCTTGGA
Source organism: Datura stramonium (assembly GCA_018107945.1). Classification (NCBI taxonomy): domain Eukaryota; kingdom Viridiplantae; phylum Streptophyta; class Magnoliopsida; order Solanales; family Solanaceae; genus Datura; species Datura stramonium. The sequence continues at coordinate 309,881 of JACEIK010000313.1, read as the reverse complement.
AAATAGCCATCATTGCACGTATCAAATTTCACTTGTGAGATTTCACAGTTATTTTTCAATTTTAGAGTTTGAAAAATAATTATTTTTAATTTTATTTAATTAAATTGAGTTTGTATTTGCTTTGTTTAATTTTATAGTAACAGATAAATTTGTGATCAGTTTAATAAGATAAAAATATTAAAGATTATATTAAAATTATGTCTATTCCCGACATTACTTGTGAAAATGTACTCTTTTTTTAATCAAACTATGCAGCATGGAAACTAATTTTGTATAAACTAGGCAGTGATGGCATGGGCCCAATGTTGGAGTGTTTTTGTTAGCTAAACGCATATAATATTTACATATAGATATTATATGATTTTTAAATCTTATAATATTTATATTTGTGACCGCATTATTTGCATTGCATATCTAGATGATATACACTATTTGTATATTGAAAATGGTGGTGCAATTTTTGTTCTACATTTATTTTCTTTGCAACGCCTTGACAACATTTGGCAAAAAGCACTTGTGAAAAAGGACGATATACGTAGGCAAGATGAGATTGTAAGGAAAACTATGTTGTTGTGATTTACACATTACAAATGAAATGGATAGATGAGATTGTAAGGAAAAATATGTTGTTAAATTCCGACATAAGAAAAACTCCATTATACAACCAAATCAGACAAGTTATCACTTTAGGTGTCCGCTTTCAGTCTCGTCTTTCCCGATTGAAAGCTAAGTGTGAAAATTCATCTAAGCAAAGTACAATTTGTCAAAGAAGAGAGCCAAGACAAGCTCAAGTCATCTCGGATAAGAGATCCGACATAAGAAAAGAATCTCATATCTCATTTTTGATATGGAAAAAATCAAAAAAAGAACATCTGAAACAAGAGAAAAAATACACAGTTTTTTCAATAAAATTTAACAGAAAAAAATTTCAATAATACAAACAAATCAAACAAGTTGTCACTTCAGCTATAACAGGAATCAGATTGTACATTGTCTAATATAATGAAATAGATAAATACCCAGTGAAAGATTGTTTATGTTCTTGAAAGAGAAAGGTTGAAATTATTTGTATCAAAATAGTGAATATTTTAAGCCAAACATGATGTTGCAGCAAAAGTGACTTGACCATTTTCATAAAATATTCAACAAAGTAGATGCTATAAGCATCTGTAGTAGAATAAGTAGTAGCAAAAGTAGTTTTCTGGCAAAAGAGTGGTGTAACACCCTAAAAGTCCCTAAGACTAGACCCCAGATATGGAGTATGAACCGGTAAAAAAACTGAATTTTTTTCTCAGTACGACTCATGATGGTGTGGTATGAATCGTACCAAGACACATGACAAGAAGAATCACCACGAATCATGGTATGATGATACGAATCATTGTTTCAGTCATGAGTTGAGATATTATAACGCCTCAGACTTTTGGGCTAAGTTTGAAACCATTCTAGTTAATTGGATAGACCCGAACCAACTTGAATTTATGAAAATAAGGTGTTAAGATCAATTATTAAATATGGGAAGTGCATTGGATACAAATTAAGGTCATAAGGAACCTCTAACATAAAGTTGAGTTGCAAGCTTTCCTACCGATTGAGTCTTCATATAAGTTCTTACAAGGATCAATTTCAAACGACTATAACTCCTATTTTACAAAGTGTTTTTGGTTGATTTAGCATATTAAATTGAATCCCTTTGAGTCTTATCGAAGTTCATAGTAAAAAGTTATGAGCATTTAGTGAAGCACTGTCAGGTTTGACGGACAAAGAACAAGCCCAGTCACCACAAGTCATGGTACAACTCATAGTATCAAGGTACGCCTCATACTGAGCATCTATGGTAAGAATTTCAGCAAGATTTTAAGTCACGCAAAAGCCTCGAATTACATACCAAGAGTCATGGTACGACCCGTGAGGTCTGGCAAGAAAGTTTTTCAGCTCGAATTTATAAGGGAATCTTAGTAATTTTTTATGCTTTTAACTCCTATATTAGGTTATTTTAGGCTTCCTAAAAGGTGTATTAGAGTGTTTTAATTATTCTAAACTACCATTCCTCTCAAAACACCGTAAATTAAACATCAAACCTCTCAAGAAACTAGGGTTCTTCTTCTTCTCAACTCTCTTGGGCCTCAAGTCTAAGCAAGAATCCATCAAAGACCAGGTATGTGGGGTTATGAATGGGGGAATTTTTCCACTCTCATGCCTAATTTCAAGCTCAATTATATGATTTCAATTCCTTCAAGTCTCCAACTATGATTTTCGTGAATTTCTAAGGTTAGGCCCTTTTTGATTTAAAAAACTCATGATCTCTTATGAAATTGATTCTCTTATGATTTTAATTATGTTTATGATTATAATACCATAATTTCTATGAGAAACTCTCATGAATCTCTATTTTCAAGCTATTATGATTTACTTAATTATGTATAAGTTTCATGGATCTCAAGCTTATGTACCATAGCTGAATTCTCAGTACTTGTTTTCATGGCTAGTTCACGTATGTTAAGCAATTTATGAATTTCATGATTTCTAACAAGCCCATGAAAAATCAAGTATGTTTTATGATTATGATATAATGTCATACCCCTGCTTGGGGGACATGACTGGAACTTAGTGCCACGCTGGGACCTGGGCCGACCTGCCTGGGCATAGGCACCTCTGGTGCTTGCCAGTAACTCAAAATCAAGAAAACAACGAGCTATATCTCAGCCATAAACACAGTCTCGGGCCAACAAGGCGACATAGCAACCTGTAAAAGAAGACAACTAACCCAGCAACACAACAATAAAGGGATCCTATGCGGACCGACAAGACCACCATGCTGTCTAGTTATAACATAATGAAAACAGACAATCATATAAACACTACAGCTGACAAGGCCACTAATTGAAAGCTATACAAGGCTCCACACGACCAACATACAAAACTAAACATATATAGGCCCCACACGGCCAACACGGACAACTAACTGAAAATTATAGTCTGCAAGCTTCTAAAAGTAAAAATAGTAGTTGGGACAGGGCCCCGGCCTACTCAAATGCTATACAAATAAAATACAGGTAACCCCTACAATCCCGCAACTCCGAATGAAAGGAGCTGGCCGATCTGCTGACTCCGACAAGCTGTTAACGTAGGTCCTGAACCCTGTCCGTCTAAACTTGCAGGCAACTATGCGGCGCTCCATAGTTGCACGTCAGTACAATATATACCGAATATATGAGGCAGTAATGAAAAACTGAATAAAAGCTGATAAAGAACTGAAAGTGAATAGCAAGAAGGGGAGAAGTTAACATGTAAGCTTTCATACTCATAACCTGCATCTACTAAACCACTACACAAGTAAGAGCTAAAGATGCATAATTATACCTTCGTAAGCTATAACTAGCAAGCAAGTATACAAACAAGAACCTAGCCTGGGCCCTATAAGCTTGGAAGGTGCAAGCAACACAAAAATAACCTATCGGGGCCCCCATAAGCCCTGACAAGTACAATTCAATCTATATACCCCTAACTAGGTTTTTGTGATTCTACTGGTACTATAGCCAACCTACCTGGCTTCTGGGTCTACATTTGAGCCCGCTGGACTCCTGTAACTATGTCTAAGCCCGTTGGGCTCCTGTAATTATGTCTGAGCCCATTGGGCTCCTGTAACTGTGTCTAAGCCCGTTGGGCTCCTGTAATTACACCCTGGGCAGACAAGGCTCGACGGAGGGTCAGTAATGCTGGTATGGCATAAGAAAGAGGTCCATATATGGATGAACATAAACATGGCCTAAGCCTAAGTATGGCCCATCAGACATCACATATCTCCTTTGAGCAACATCATATAGCTCCTCTAAGAAACATCATATAGCTCCTCTGAGCGATCAATAGTCCCGTAGGTGATGACACAGTTAACAACCCTGAAGTTGGTCAATGAAAGGCTACCTAGGTGGGGTCAATCCCAACCGATATACTACATTTTAGTCTCAATATAGACACTCAAAAGGTGTATCTAGATCTTAAGGTCTAACGCGACTGCTACTCGCCCCTAGAATAGTCTGTGTAGCTTCCAACAGGCATACCCTATGTGCCTACACCTGATCAGAGGGTCCTAGCAGTGATCATAGTCTCTAACGGTCTAGGCAGAGTAGGGCGAGGTCTGGAGTGGCCTAAACGATACTCTGAATGTCATGCTAGGACAATGATAGCTCATAAGCAAACCGTAAGATCGCAGGCGACCGACTATTTAGTTCCTTCGCTTAGAACAACTGTAGGGCTGCTAATCGGACATGCTCCTGAGCAGTCAGTCCCCAACCTTCCACAGGTAGCCTACTATAATTATTAGCCTGAAGGTAATATTGTACTACTGTGGTTCTAGTCCCTTAGACATAAACTTTTTCTGCTCAAATTTCACATAACTTCTCTAGGCGATTCATAGCCTCGTAGGCAGGTTTATCTAGATGTAGCCACTCGCGGCAACTTGTACCTGATATCTATAAGAGCAGGCTGGGGCGTTGGCCCCGCATCCAACTACTAATAAGGTTCCCTCCTTAGGGTACCCACGAGTCTATTTGACTTGTACAACTGGGATGACTTCTCGGGCGACCTGTATGACAAACACTAAGTCGATTGAAACTAACAGTCACTAGTAGTAGCTAATTAGATGGTACGCTGCCACTCAGTTCACTAGGCAACCCTGGTGCTGCTGACTCTAAGGTGAGACCATTCTATCCAAATTTTGGCCCTGGAGGCTTCAAGGTACGCCAAAGGCCTCTTGGTGAGCTTTACTGGCAGCACAGGCGTCAAACTGAAAGTTATATCGCTCGACTGTGCCCTATGCTGTCAAACTTAACCATTCAGGCCCAACAACTAAACATAGACTTCTAAGGCCTTGGCACGACAATAGAACATCAAAATACTTCTAAGTGGTAAATAGTGGAACGAGGAACTCTCTACGGCACACTTAACATTAGTCACACTTAACACGCCTCTTTTCCCCACTAGGGATACTACAATATACTCTCAATACGTCTTTTAGCAGCTAAGAACAACATATATAATTATTATCTACTGACAATAGCTATTACAACATACATAATCCTTATCTATTAGCATCAACTAATTAAAACATGGTCGTATCATTATGCAAGGAGAATAACTTGCAGAAGGGATAAGCCTTAACATATCTCGAACGCCGAATTTTCTTCACCAAACAGTTTCCAACCTGAAGCCAGTAATTCCACTCAATTGCGTCCTTTACACTGAGAGAATAAAGCTATTTAAATAGTAGGCATCGTCAAATAATGATATCTTTCAATAATAATAACTATTGTTCAACTTCATTTAATTTGGCCGAAAACTCATAATTTCCCAAAAGTTTAGAAGGGAGAAATGCTTACCTATCGCCTTTAGCCTCTTAGGACTCAATTTGAAGTAATTCCGACAACCTTTACTCAGCGGGGTTCCGGTACACTGAGCGAATTTTCAAGAAATAACTCCACAGGGATGTTCTTCATAGGCCTGAAACTTGTTATCTAAGACAAATTTGCATTTGGATGGAGTTTAATGACGTAATTTGATGAAAAACTGATGAAAAATTGAGAAGAGGCGTCGCTTGGCTGAGGGTCCGATTTTAGGAAATTTTAAAAGTGATTCACAAACATATACTTATATATATATAT
>JACEIK010000313.1:277471-292744 GCA_018107945.1 Datura stramonium | reverse complement strand
GATTAGGAAAAGAGAATTACAACGGAGCCTTGATCTTGATGATCATTGTATTAACTTGAGATGTGGTCGTAGGATAGTTATATCTGGAACTTAGTGATAATGGTTAGTTTGGAAACGCTCATGAGACTTGATCGAGTAATTGAGTATAGTCATTCAATAGGGATTGGTCGATCTCTTGAATGAACCTAAGTTATCAGTTTTGTAAATAAGTATTGATAAAGATCACGAGTGTATACCTAAAGATGTTATGAATCCATGAGGAATACAAACCCTAGTTATACTTTAATTATTGATTCACAACCATAAGCTTGACAACTGCTTTATTTTTACTATTGATTATTATTAGAATCCCACCAATTATGAAGTAACTACCATACAAGTTCACTTACCGACTGTAATCTAGATCTTCCATATTCCCTGTGGGATCGACCCCAACCTCTAAGTTTAGTTCTTTATTGACAACGTCCGCTTTATACTTCAGTTAGAAGTGTGGTTTGAGTGTTATCAACACCATATAGCCGGAATGTTTCTTTGGTATTCAATTCAGCGTAGTCTTTAGATGAAATGTAATTCTGACCGGCATGGAATAAGTTAATCCTATTAGCATTTCAACAATGACCCAAATGGGTCACGTTTACGCCTGATACAAAGTAACCTTGTAGCTATATTCAAACTGGCTACTTCCCACTTCCACATAGGCACGTCTATCTCCTGAATTAGCCTGCCCGATTTCTAATGTCCAGCCTTCCCTTGCTGGTCATTGGAGCTTTGTGCCACAAATCGACAATGTCTTTCTTCTTCCCATGCCATCAGTAAGTCTCTTTTATAACCCGATGCATTTTCATCAATCTCTGGGTGGAGGGAATAAGGACATGGTGTACCTTTACTACAGTTTGCTAATGAAGTCCTAGAACATTTGGAACTCAAAGTCGACCTCTGGGTCTCAAGATTCTTCCCCCTATCATCTCAAAGGCCAATGACTCCTTGCTAGACCTTGTCTCTGGGCTGTACTAGGCTAGGGTTTCTGTACTGTCACTCCTTCGCGTCCCTAACTAGTGGTGATATTGTAGCTTTGTAGGTTACAACCTCACTATCCTTTAAATGTCAGTACGATGCTTATTTCTCAACAATCAGCGGTGATTCCAGGCTCTATCAACCTACTACAGCCTGGAGGTGATTTTGTTTTCCTCCAGAGCTAGATACTCTTGCTTTACCCTTACTTCTATAGGCTGAGATTTGGGGTTCATGCCCCTTGCACCATACTGACAAGGATATTACTGGCCAAGTCTACCAACCTGTATCGTTCTGACCCGCACTCAGACCAATTTTTCTCATATGATCTCTTTGTCCTTCGGTATAACAAACTAGGGGCCCTAGCCATTATTATTTAGGTATTTACTACCGTCATCAACACACTACGGTGAAATTGGCCTATTTCTGACTTGAGCTTTAGTATTGCTAGGGGTCTATTGCTTACTGACTCTTATACGTACTTGGCTGCTGCTAGCATTCTTAAGTGCCCTCCTGATTTACTGCCGTGAGGGTCTAGGTGACTTATTTCAACACTAGGGGTCTTAACCACTTTCTAAAACTTTCAGGAATCAACAGATTTAGCCCTCCTTTACTATTCATTCTGGGCAATATCGTGTTAGTACTTACGCTCTCTATTATATTGAGAAAAGACTGAGAGGCAGGAGATAACTGTATCATTCTCTAATGGGGCTAAAGTGAAAAACTCAATTATTCTCTAAAAGCTGGAGGTACAAACCTCACAATCACACAATCCCTCACAGATTCTTGGTAATCCCAACATTACTGTCATCCCTGTCTAATTCTAAAAGTCTACTTAAGTAATCCAACTCGTATATATACCACACTCCTACCTCCTGTTCCGAGGGTGTAAGAAGAACTGAGAATGATGCTGGCCTATCTGTTACCTTATAAGATTCCCGGTGCCCCGGGAGGATGCTGGGGAGATTAAAAAACATCCCCGTTCGCCTTCAGATTGGGCCATACCCCAACTGTGGCACCTCACTGGTACCCTCTCCTGCTGCTATATCTGACTTGCGGCTGGCTGAAGTCTGTCCCGTACCAAACCTTATTTTAGAAAGACATAACAATGAAAACTTAGGGACTCAACCCGATACAACTCGGCTCTATACCACGATTTGAGAAGAAGAAAGGGTAACCATATTATCATATCTCGTAGCCTCTTGCTTATAGAACATGGTGCACAACAAATTTATAAACAAGACTCTACTAGACACGACTTGTAGACTCCCTAGGATACGACTTTGCTATGATACCAAGTTTTTTACCCCCCTCTTTGGGGGGTATGACTAGAACCTAGTGCCACACTGGGACTCGGGCCGACCTAACTAGGCATAGACACATCTGGTGCTTGCTAGTAACTCAAAATCAAGAAAATAACGAGCTATATCTTGGCCGTAAAAATAGCTTTGGGCCGACAAAGCCAGATATCAACCTATAGAAGAAGACAACTAACCCTGCAACACAACAATAAAGGGATCCTATGCGGGCCGACAAGACCATCATGCTGTCTAGTTATAACAGAATGAAAACAAGCAACCATATAAACACTACAGCCGACAAGGCCACTAATTGAAAGCTATACTAGGCTCCACACAACCAACACACAGAACTGAACATATATAGGCCTCATACAGCAAACACGGATAACTAACTGAAGATTGTAGTCTGCAAGCCTCTAAGAGTAAAAATAGTAGTCGGGATAAGGCAACGGCCTATCCAAATGCTATACAAATAAAAGAAATGTAACCCATACAACTCGGTAACTCTGAATGAAAGGATTTGCCTGATATGTTGACTCTGACAAGCTGGCAACAGAGGTCCTAAACCCTATCTGTCTAAACCTGCAGGCAAGTATGCAGCGCCCCATAGTTGGGTGCTAGTATAATACGCGCCGAATATGTAAGACAGTCATGAAAAGATGAATAAAAGCTGATAAAGAACTGACAGTGAATAGCAAAAAGGGGCAGAAGTTAACCTGTAAGCTTTCGTACTCATAACCTGCATCTAATAAACCACTACACAAGTAAGAGTCGAAGTTGCACAACTATACCTTCGTAAGCTATAACTAGCAAGCAAGTATACAAACAAGAACCTAGCCTGGCCCCTATAAGCCTAGAAGGTGCAAGCAACACAGAAATAACCTATAGGGGCCCTCATAAGCCCTGGAAAGTACAATCCAATCTATATACCCCTAACCAGGTTCTTATGATTCTACTGGTACTATAGCCAACCTACCTGACTTTTGGGTGTGCATTTGAGCCTGCTGGACTCCTATAGCTGTTTCTGAGCCCGTTGGGCTCCTGTAACTGTGCCTGAGCTTGTTGGGCTCCTATAACTGCATCCTGGGCACACAAGGCTCGATAGAGGGTCAGTAATGCTGGTATTGTATAAGAAAGAGGTCCATATGTAGATGGACATAAATATGGCCTAGGATTGAGTATGGCCCCGTCAGACATCACATAGCTCCTCTGAGCAACATCATATAGCTCTTTTGAGCAACATCATATAGCTCCTCTGAGCGATCAATAGCCCCATAAGCGATGACATAGTTAGCAACCCTGAAGTTGGTCAATGGAAGGCTATCCTAGGTGGGGTCAATCTCAACCAATATACTATATTTTTGTCTCAATATAGCCACTCAAAAGGCGTATTTGGCTCTTAAGGTATAACGCGACTGCTATCACCCCTAGAATAGTCTGTGTAGCTGCCAACGGTCACACCCCGTGTGGCTACACCTGATTAGAGGGTCCTGACAGTGATATAATCTCTAATGGTCTAGGCGGAATAGGGCGAGGTCTGGAGTGCCTAAATGATACTCTGAATGTCATGCTTGGACAATGATAGCTTATAAGAGAACTGTAGGGTCAAAACTGGCCAACTATTTAGTTCCTTCACTTAGAACAACTGTAGGGCAGCTACAAATTGGACATGCTCCTAAGCAGTCAACCCCTAACCTTCCACAGGTAGCTTACTATAATTCTTAGCCTGAAAGTAATACTGTACTACTATGGTTCTTGTCCCTTAGACATTAACTTGGTCTGCTTCAGATTTCATATAACTTTTCTAAGCGATTCATAGCCTTGTAGGCAGGTTTATCTGTACCTAACCACTTGTGGCAACCTGTACGTGGGTATCTCTAAGAGCAGGCTGGGGCGTTGGCCTCTCGTCCAACTACTAATAAGGTTCCATCCTTAGGGTACCCACGGGTCTATCTGACTTGTACAATTGGGATGACTTCTCGGGCGACCTGTATGACAAGCACTAAGTTGACTCAAATTAACAGTCACTGGTAGTAGTTAGTTAGATGGTAGGCTGTCCCTCAGTTCACTAGGAAAATCTGGTGTCGCTAACTCTAAGGTGAGACCATCCTATCCAAATTTTGGCCTTGGAGGCATCAATGTACCCCAACGGCCTCTGGGCAAGCTTTACTCACAACACATGCATCAAATTGAAAGTTATATCGCTCGGCTGCGCCCTATGCTGTCAAACTTAACTATTTAGGCCTAACAGCTAAACATAGACTTCTAAGGCCTTGGCACGACAACAGAACATCAGAATACTTCTATGTTGTAAAAGTGGAATGGGGAACTTTCTACGGTGCACCTAGCGTTAATCACACTTAACACACCTTTTTCCCGACGAGGGATACTACAGTATACTCTTAATATGTCTTTTAGCAGCTAAGCATAACATATATAATCATATCTACTAACAGTAGCTAATTACAATATACATAATCCTTATCTACTAGCAGCAACTAATTACAACATATAGGATCGTTATCTACGTTCAAGAGCATAGGTCGTATCATTATACGATGAGAATAACTTGCTGAAGGGATAAGTCTTAACATATCTCGAATGCCGACTTTCGTTCACCAAACAGTTTCCAACCTAAAGCCAGTAATTCCACTAAATTGCGGCCTTTACGCTGAGAGAATAAAGCTATTTCAATTGTATGCATCGTCAAATAATGATATATTTCAATAATAATAATAACTATAGTTCAACTCCATTTAATTCGGCCAGAAACTCACAATTTTCCGAAAGTTTAGAAGGGAGAAATTCTTATCTATCTCCTGTAGCCGTTCAAGACTCAATTTGAAGTAACTTCGACAACCTTTACTCGACGGGGTTCCTGTACACCGAACAAATTTCAAGAAATAACTCTACAGGGATGTTCCTCGTAGGCCTAGAACTTGTTATCCAAGATGAATTTGTGTTTGGAAGGAGTTTAATGGCATAATTTGATGAAAAACCGATGAAAAATTAAGAGAAGGCGTCACTTGGCCAAGGGTCTGATTTTAGGAAATTTTAAAAGTGATTCACAAACATACACTTAATTATATATATAGGTGGGACGTGGTGCAGGAGAGGTGCACCGCACTGTCCACAGCGCTGAGAGTCGGGCGCAACGTGCCGGGATAGCTGGCGCAGCGCAACGCTCAATGCGCCTGGACTCCAGTCCCGACCTCCTGCTCGCTCGACTCCGTATTCGTACGTTCATTCCTCGAGCCCCTTTCAGTATGCTTCATACTTTAAAACTCTCAACATACGTACGAACACATCGGTTAAATGATAGGAACTTATGGGGTGTAACATATAAGCACTATATATATTGTGGAAGTAGTGTTTAACAACAGTAGGTCGGGGTTCAGTGCACCCAAGTCACAGAACTACGTGCCACCATAGGTATGAAGGGGTCCTTGCTAGAGAGTGTCTCCATTACCTTAAGAGGCTCATGAGTGATATCATGCCTTCACGGTTCTTACTCTTAGAAAGGTATGAACACACCTCCCAGTTAGGGTTACAAGCTGGGCTCCATGTATGTTCACTTGGAGTATGTCGATTATCAGAATCTCCCACTATTCCTCATGTTTCATGTTTTTTCATATTCAGGACTTATGATATCATGTTTTATAGTGTATTTTGTCCCATTGATTGGTTTATGAGTTTTACTTATGATTTCAAACCTGTTAAGCTTTATGATTTTTTTTCAAAACCTTGGGTCATTATACTTCAAATTACGATGGAAATCTCATGTTTTATGTCTCTATTTTGTTCATGGATTTATCATAATCTCTCTTCTATTATGTCTTACTTATCCTACATACTTAGTACATTCTAAGTACTAATCTCATACTTTCATGTTATATCGTCTCATGATATAGGTCGGGTGATTAGTCTCAGCCCCGCCTTTAGATTTACTCTTGCTCCAATTTAGCCCAGCTCTTGATGAGTCCAAGTCATTCAAGGATATCAGTTTTTGGCTTATGTCCCTTTTATGTCTTTTCAGTTACAGACTTAGCAAAGCTAGTTGGGGGTTTGTCCCATTAGTTCATTCTATGTTTTAGAGGCTTTTAAGACTATGATGTATAGATGCTCAACAATGTTGACATGTTGTCTCCATTTATGCTTTATGGTATCTTAGACTTCCGCTTATGCTTCCTCTTATGATTTATTTTTGCTTAGTGTATGCTTATGCTTATGTTATGAATATACCATGGGTTAGCTTAGATTTGTTCATGGTTCTAGGTCTTGTATCACATTCGGGGTCTATGCTCGGGTCGTGACAAATTTGGTATCAGAGCATCAGGTTTTAGGTATATCCTAAGGTGTCTGAAAGCTGCATTAAGTAGAGTCTTTTTCATGGGTGTGAAGCGCGCCACACTTATAAGGAAGAGGCTACAAGACGTTTTAGGAAACTTCCCTTCTATCATGATTCTATGTCGTGCGATAAATTCCAACTCTCTTACCTTTGTAACTCGTGCTATACGCGCTTGTAGATAATGCCTCCCTGAAGATTCAATGGAAGGAGAAATGGTAATGGAAATGGCAATGGGAATCAGCCAACCCCACCAGCTTCAGCGTATCCTTTGAATGAGTAGGTACTTATCATGAGTTTAGGGCTGCCTTCCAGACGTTGGCACAGGCTATGACAGCCTAGGTCAACCACCAGACGGTTGCACCTGTGAACCCTAATGGGGGTGTTGTGGCGGCTAGAGTGTGAGACTTCACTAGGATGAACTTGCCAGAGTTTATTGAAGAGATTTAGAAGATTGACCAGATTATGGGGATTTTCATAGAGGAGAGTGTGGATTTCGCCTCCTATAAGCTAAAGGAGGTAGCTCATATTTGGTTTAGGCAATAGAAGGAAGTTCGTAGGTCAGGCGCAATTTCCATTGATTGGGATGAGTTCATTACAACTTTCTTCGATAAGTTTATTCTTCGGGAGTTGAGGAAAGCAAAGGTAGTAGAGTTCATCAATCTAAAGCAGAATAACATGAGAGTTAAGAAGTATGTCTTAAAATTCACCTAGCTGTCCAAGTATGCACCCCAGAGATGGTTGCCAAGCCAAAGGCTCGCATGAGCAAGTTTGTATCCAGAGTCTCAGATTTAGTGGTAAAAAAATGCAGGATCGTTATGATTATCAGTGATATAGATATCTCCTGACTCATGATTCACGCCCAACAGATCAAGGAGGAGAAGTTAAAGGAGAAGGAGAGGGAGACCAAGAGGGCTAGGATAGGGAACTTTGAGTTTTTACAACAGAGGACAGGCGGTGAACATCTCTCACAGTCCCATCAAAGGTCATCAGCCCCAGCTCCATCATCATCTAGTGTTCCATCTAGGGACAGGGGCGATCAGAGGGTTAGAGTATCAGGTTCTAAGAGTTAGAGGAAAATGTCCGGGGAATGCACTTTCCCAACTTGTAAGAGGTGTGACAATAACTACCTGGGAGAGTGTCTGATTGTCAAGGATGCTTGTTTTGGGTGTGGTAAGCCCAGAACAGAATCAAGGATTGTCCTTTAGCTAGACAGGGTGACGGTAGAGATTGTTCCCCAACCACCTTCAGCAGCTCGAACAGCTCGCCATCCTAGAAGGGCACATCATTTAATGCAGGTGGCGGATAATGCCAGAACCACTTTTATGCACTTTCATCCTGGAAGGATCAGAAGAGTTTACCCGATGTGATCACTGGAATGTTGTGAGTTTTTTATCTTGATGTTTATGCATTACTAGATTCAGGGACCACATTATCCTTCATGACTCCCTATGTTTATATTTGTCTTGGTATCAGTACCCAAATTCTCTCAGAATCCTTCTTAGTCTCTACTTCCATGGAGATTCAGTTTTAGCACGACGGATATACAGAAATTGCCCGGTTACAGTCCTTTAGAGAGTCACCTCAGTTGATTTGGTAGATTTAGAAACAACCAACTTTTATGTTATCTTCGGCATGGATTGATTGTATTCTTGTTATGCTTCAGTCAATTGTAGAACCTAAACGGTAGAATTCCAATTCCCGGGGGAACTAGTCCTAGAATGGAAAGGTAGTTCTGCGGTGCCTGTAGGTCGCTTTGTTTTCATATCTTAAGACCAGAAAGATGATCCAAGTGGTATGTTTACCATTTAGTATGGGTTAAGGATTATAAGTTTGAAACCTCGACTCTTCAGTTAGTCCTAGTGATCTGTGAGTATCCAGAGGTGTTCCCAGATGATCTACCAAGAGTCCCTCCTAAGCAAGAGATTGACTTTGGTATAGACCTCCTCTCTGATATGCAGCCCATACCATCCCTCCTCACATAATGGCTCCAGCTGAGCTAAAGGAGTTGAAGGAACAGTTGAAGGATCTCTTAGATAAAGGTTTTATCAGACCTAGTAAGTACCCGTGGGGTACTCCAGTCCTCTTTGTACTGAAGAAGGATGGTTTTCTCAGAATGTGCATTGACTATCGCCAATTAAACAAAGTCACAATCAAGAATAAGTATCCTCTCCCCTGGATTGATGACTTGTTTGATCAGCTTTAGGATGCTAGATACTTTTCAAAGATAGACCTCAGATCCGTCTATCACAAAATCAGAGTTAGGGCTTGTGACATTCCAAAGATAGCCTTGACATTTCAAAGACAGCCTTCAGGTCTCAATATGGTCACTATGAGTTTATAGTTATGTCTTTTGGATGAATTCTCCTATAGATTTCATGGATTTGATGAACAATGTATTCAATTAGTATTTGGATACGTTCGCCATTGTCTTCATAGATGATATCCTTATATATTCTCGGAGTGAGGAGGAGAATGTTGCTCATTTGAGAATTGTGTTGCAGACTCTTAAGGACCGTCAACTGTTTGCTAAGTTTAGAAAGTGTGATTTTTGGTTGCATTCAGTTACATTTCTTGTCCATGTAGTTTCTAGTAAGGGTGTTCAGGTAGACTCTCAGAAGATAGACGCGGTGAAGAACTAGCCTATACTTGTCACCCCTACTGATATTAGAAGCTTTTTGGATTTAGCTATTTATTATTAGAGGTTCATAGAGGGATTTTCATCCATTGCTGCATCTTTGACCAAATTGACTCAGAAGAAGGTCAAATTTCAATGGTCCGATGCTTGTGAGAGAAGCTTTCATGAGTTAAAGAACTGACTCATTTCCGCTTTGATCTTGACCCTGCAAGTGGGCACGGATGGATTTATGGTATATTGTGATGTCTCTAGGATTGGCCTTGGGTGTATGTTGACACAACACGGGAAGGTCATTGCTTATGCCTCGAGACACTTAATATTCATGAGAAGAATTATCTGACTCATGACCTTGATTTAGCAGTAGTGGTGTTTGACTTGAAAATTTGGAGGCACTATTTATATGGGGTGCATATGGATGTGTTCATGGACGACAAAAGTCTTCAGTATGTGTTTACTCATAAGGACTTGAATTTGCAGCAAGGGAGATGGCTTGAGCTTCTCAAAGACTATGATATGAGTATTCTTTATCATTCAGGCAAGGCCAATGAAGTGGGGGATGCTCTTCGCAGGTTGTCCATAGGAAGTGTGTCTCATGTCGAGGATGGGAGGAAAGAATTGGTGAAAGATGTCCATAGGCTTTCTTGATTGGGGATTCGCCTTACTAATTTAGCGTATGGTGGTGTTGTGGTTCAGAATAGTGTGGGGTCTTCATTGGTGTCAGAAGTTAAGGTAGGGCAAGATAAGGGTCCTATCTTGGTCAAGTTAAAGGAAGCAGTCCGAAATCAGAAAGTGGAGGTTTTCTCCCAAGGGGGAGATGGTTTACTCCGATATCAAGGCCGACTATGTGTTCCAGATGTGGATGAATTGAGAGAGATAATGTTGAGAGAGGCTCAGAGCTCTCGATATTCTATCCATCCAGGTGCCACCAAGATGTATTGTGATCTATGAGAAGTCTATTGATGGAATGGCATGAAGAAGGACATTGCAGAATTGTGGCTAAGTGTCCAAATTACTAACAGGTGAAGGTTGAGCATTAGAGACGGGGAGGTATGATTTAGGATATCAGTATTCCTACGTGGAAGTGGAAAGAGATAAATATGGACTTCATCACAGGTTTACCTCATACGCATCGATAACATGATTTCATAGGGTGATTGTGGACAGAATGACTAAGTCAACATATTTTCTACCAATTAAGACTACGAATTCAGCCGAGGATTATGCTAGAATTTACATATGAGAATTAGTTGGGTTGCATGGGGTCCCGTTGTCCATCATTGCCGATAGGGGTACATTTCATAGTTTTGGAAGTCATTTCAGAAGGGCTTTGGTACTCAGGACAAGCTTAGCACAACTTTTCACCCACAGACTGATGATCAAGCTGAGCGGATCATTTAGACCTTAGAGACATGTTGAGAGCTAGCGTGATTGATTTCAATGGTTGTTGGGATGATCACTTTCCCCTTATTGAGTTTGCCTACAACAACAACTGCAATTCCAACATTTACATGGCTCCATTTAAGGCTCTTTATGGGCAGATATATAGGTCATCTATTGGATAGTTTAAGGTAGGTGAGACTACATTGATAGGGCCAGATTAAGTTCATGAAGCCATAGAGAAAGTTCAACTTATCAAGGAAAGGCTGAAAATAGATCATAGTCGTCAGAAATCATATGTGGATGTTAGGAGGAGAGAGCTTGAGTTCGTAGTTGATGATTAAGTGTTTCTGAAGGTATCACCCATGAAGGGAGTTATGAGGTTTGGCAAGAAAGGGAAGCTTAGTCCTCGATATGTTGGTCCTTATAGGATTTTGAGGTGCATTGACAATGTGGCCTATGGGTTGGAGTTACCTACGGAATTAGCTTTCATACATTTATATTTTCATATGTCCTTGTTGAGGAAGTGCATTAGCAATCCAACTCTAATTGTACCAGTAGAGATGTAATGACCCGTATACCATTACAAAGGGAATAAGCCCAGACGCCCTAACCAACCTAAGCGGAAGTTATAAAAGTGTTATTAGTGAGATAGGAAAACTTTTGATGTTGATGATAAGTTGAGAGAAGGATTTGGGGAGCTTGTGGTTACAGGAGACCATTACAGCGGTGGGATTTTTGCTGCAGCGAGACCATCGTGACGGTCGAAATTATGCTATAACGGATCTAGAGAATAGCCGTAGGATCCCCCGTAGCAGATCCCCTACAACAGAAAAAGGGACTACTACAGCGAATGGCGGGAACTAGAAAGTGGGTTTTAAGTGGGATTTCAGGGGTTTTCCCCATTATTTCTAAAGTATGAAATTCTGAACAAGAAGGTGATTTCCCAAGAGCAGAGTAATTTCCTTTCCCAAGGTAAGAGTTTGCTTTGCTTTTCCATTATTTTGATTGTAGAATCGATAGGGGAACCTGTTATGGTGAAGAATCCTAGGTGGAAAACCCTATAACAATGAAGAGTAAGGGAATTGACGGGGTATTATAGGATGATTAGTTCCTATTCTTGCAACTTGTATTCGTTGCTTCCTAGGGGGAATATGATGTAGAATTTCGTTTATATGATGGAGTGAGACTTAGAAATTGTGTGAAGTTAGAACCCTTAACTCTAAAAATTGCTTTAAGGAAGCCTAGAGGAGTAGAAAACTCCATGTATCTAGGGTGGATGATCGTAGCAAGATTGGGTTATGATAATTTAAACTTGAAGTGTCGAATTGGGCCATATAATGGGTAGAACGGGGTGGGTGTGAATTTCAAAATCCTTGTTTTTGGTAGTAGACTATTGAATTATATTTATCTCTTGTTTTTAGACTTTGAGCATTCAGAAGTGTTGAGAAAAGGCAAGGCCCCAACAAAGTGATTGTCGTTCGAATCCTCCAAATCGAGGTAGGTTATGGTTTAACAGAGTTAGACTTTTCATAATGGTGTACATAGATATGGAACTATAATGTGTATATTTTCTCTGGATCTTAAGTGTTTTAATATCCTTTGTGAATTTCCTGATTTTGTGACTCTAATATGGTGTGGATTACCTGTGTGATATGGAATAAAGTGTATATGTTGTTCATGTCTTTTGTATTTTCTGAGAATGATTGAACCGTGGAAAAGGGTTAAGTTAATGGGGGTAGAATGAGACCTCCTAAAAGTCATAACAATGGGCTAATGTTAATATATGAACTACGAGAATGAATGTGAATAATACGAACATCCTGAGATGGGTGGCTCGTTCTTGAAGGGAGCATCTGGCCGAGCAAGAGTGACTGAGTTGCTTGTGTCCGAGGGGAGCATCCAGATGAGCAGTTGAGTGGAAGGGGGTACCGTACCGGTACTGTAAATGAATTTCTAGAGTCCTTTGCAGGCCATGACTGGAAGGGAAGAAATAAGACCCTCTGTCATGTGTACACATCGATGTTCAGCGATTAAGTTTTTATGGTGATGTTACAGAGGTGTGTGCCCGGCATCTCGCGCATTTGTTGTGTTATTGATATATTGTAAGAACTGTGAGATTTAGAGTGAGTATGGGTATTAAACTGAAATGCACTTTTAGTCATGTGCTTATCGTCTAAATTGTTGAGGCTTACAATGACTTGATAGATGAAATATTAAAAGAGATTTAGTGATTGAGTTGTGCAATCCTTGGGAATGACTCATTATATACCCTATGTGATCACGTCATATCTACCATTTATTAATGATTGTGGCATATGTAGATGTTTTCAATGATGTATAGGTTGTAAAGAGTTGGTGAAATATTGATTGTGCAGCTGAGCCGAGCTACTGCCAAGAAGCACCGCTGTAGTGGGACTTATTCCGTCGCGGCGAGACTGTGGCAGTGTCAAGTGATCATTACAGTGATGTCCTAATCTAGTGAGCAGGCCGGTTAGCACTTGAGTAGAATTTAATTCCTGAACTAAGTATGGTTTTGTATAAATGATGTTTTAGATTAATTGCACATTGTTGTTTGTATGTATGTGTGTTATTATGTAAGGTCGACCGATGATGCCTACATGTACTGTGTTTCGTACTGACGCTACTCCTGCACTTTTTTTCTGAGTGCAGAATTCGATCCTGAAAGTTCATCTCGATCTCACCTTTAAAGAAGTAGTGGATTATTGAAAGGTGAACGATGCAGGATATGTTGTTCTACTCCTCCATCGAAGATGTCTCTCGTTTGGACATTTTCATCTTTACTTCTCTTTAGTTTTCTTCCAATCTTAGACATGTGTTTAGATGTCTGAAGTGCAATGACAATAGGATTTTGGGAATGTTTGTAGGAGTTAGTTCTTTTGTTTTGGTTGATTCATTTAAGTTAAATTCGGCGAAATATTTTATTTACTTACAAAAGTGTTATCTTCTTTCTGAATTGCTGCGGTTTGTGGGAAACTAGTTGGATTTGCATGGTTTTCCCACCGGAGGTTAGTGTGAGTGCAAATAACGGTCATTTGGGTCATGACAAAGTTGGTATCAGAGCCCTAGGTTCATCGATCTCATTGCACTAAGATGGTTCTAGTAGAGTCTCGTGGATCGGTGTAAAGACATCCGTAACTTATATTCAAGAGGCTACAGGACTTTAGGAAAGCTCCATTCTTCTTTCCTTTTCATATGATTACTTGAGTCCAATTAGTATCAAGTGATCCAAATTGATATCTAACAACTCTTCTTTGTTTCTCTCACAGATGGTGAGAACACGTGCAGGCGAAAATAGAGAGGGAGTACTCGAGCCAGCAGTAGTCGTAGTTCACTGCAGAGGATGGGGCTGAGGTTATGGGTGGAGGCCTGCCGCTGTCAGAGGAGGGGTTAGCGCTCCTGCTTCGATTCAAGAGAGCTTAAAATCTCCCGTACCAACAGTAGTCCAAGAAAGGATGGTTGTAGAGGTGGAGGTCCCGACTCGGGGAGAGACTACAGCCGCTCCAGCATCCTCCAAGGTCATGGCTCAGGTCCTTAACATTCTGAGAAGCATCGTGGGTAATGGGGAAGCGCCAGTGCCTCCGGCAGGGTAGCAGTTGGGGATACAGCATGCAACTTCTATGGTTCCTCGTATAGATGATATGTCAGAGACTGTGATATTTCCAAAGACGGTAGTTGGACCGATAATGACGGGGGAGGAACACGACTTATTTTGGAGGTTCACTAAGATGAAGCATCCCACTTTCTATGGGATTGAGGCGGAAGATGCCTACAAATTCATAATTGACTATCATGAGAGGCTCTATAAAATGGGGGCAGTGGAGAAGTATGAGGTGGAGTTTGTCACCTTCTAGCTGATAGGCGATGCTAAGCTCTGGTGGAGGGTTTTGTGGAATGCAGACCAGTAAGGTCACAACCATTGACTTGGACTAAATTATACTCTGCCTTTTTGGACAAGTATATTGTCACGCCACAAAACTGGGGTAGGGCGCAACTATCACTCCATTCATGATTAATCGAGAAGCCGGCTATATGATATCTGTAACTGTAATACCTAGGCGATCCAGGCCACCTGTCACAATCAACTGAAGTATAAAATGGACCCATAAGGTCTCAACAATACTTGTTAAACAATTGAAATGCAACCAAGGAAATTAGTGTGCTAAACCAAGCAACAATGAGCCGACGAGGCCACAAACTGAATAACACTGTACACACTAAGTCCACAAAGCTTCTAAAGAGTAAACTGACTGATGGTCGGACAGGGCTCCGACCTACCCATAACTGCATCTCAAAACTCAAGCATAAATAACTAAGCCCTAGCTCTAGGAAGAAAGGAGCACACCAACCATCCGTTGATCTCACGAACTGCTACTCAACTGGCAATCCTGATCTCTACCTGCACCTGCGGCACGAACGCAGGTCCCCAAGCAAAAGGACGTCTGTACCAATGAAATGTACTGGTATGTAAGGCTAAAACTGTAAACATGAGATAATAATCTTGTAATAACTGACTCAACACATAAACATATAAAGGATAGATATAATCGGGAACTCTGCAACCTGTAATTGATAACAAC
>JACEIK010000313.1:255729-270958 GCA_018107945.1 Datura stramonium | reverse complement strand
ACTTACATAACTTTGCAATTATCTGCGGAGCTTAAGAAAGCTTACATAATCATAAGTGACTTAGAAGATCCTAGGATTACCCTTTTCAGACATGGTAGAAGATTTCAACACTTAGAATAGATAACATAATCATTTAGGGGTATAATAGAGAGCTTCTCAACTTAAGTTACTATTTTGCTGACGTTCAACTCTACTTATTTCGTAGAAGCTTAACACTTTAGTGGTTATTCATCAACGTAACATATATTGAACATTAACAACATAATTTACAACTCAAATACCTTTCATTTGATAGGTTATGGGGATTCTGAATCATTATATGTTCATATATATTTCCGTTTAAAGTTTATCTTTATTTACAAACTTCACATACTCTTCTCTTTTCCCTTTACACATGGTTCCCTCCTCACCGACGGACAAAATACAACCCATAATTCCCTTAATATGACATATAACCATCAAAGAATCATTAAAAAAATGTCGGGGTGTAACATATGTACCCTGTACCCTGTGAGATAGGAGGCGGGATGAGTTCACCACCATCAAGCAGGGGGACTCTTCAATCGCAGCTTAGGAGGCTCGACTTCACTCCCTGTCCAAATATGCTTTGCCCTTACTTCCCACAGATAAAGAATGGATCAGACGATTTGTTAAAGGCCTGAATGTGGGATTTCAGTTGTAAGCTCTTTAGATGGTTTTTGTAGGTAAGACCTTTCAGGAGGTAGTAGAGTATGTAAAGAATGTGGACGGGGTGAAACAGGAGGGTTACGCGAAGAATGCTGAGAAGAAGGCTCGAAAGGTTGGTTCTTACATCGGCTCTTTTCGAGGACTCTGGTACCTCTGGGCTACTCAGGACGCCTTGTTTAGTCAGCTATGTAGGTGCCGACTGGGGGTCTGTCAGGGACCACTCCATGATTAGAAGGTACAGTTATAGGTAACTAGATAATTCGCTCAGACTTTGGGGCTCATCCTATTTCTTTGGTTCTAACTCTGAGATCGGTGATTGAGAAGGTATGTCACGAGTTCGGAAAGTATGGTCACATCTACAGATGGTTTCTTAGATTTGGACAAGGTGGACAGATTGTTCTGCACCTACCTGGAGAGGAGGGAGTGTGTTCAACAAGGATCGCCCCCAGTTTGAGAGGGGTAGTCAATTAGTGGTTAGATGTGGTACTCAGACAGGTAGAGGAGGTGCTCATACCGGAAGGAGTAGTATTCAGTCCGATAGAGGGGTTACACAGCCTAATAGAGGTGGTTCTCAGACGGGTAGTCAGGCTCACTCTATGCATTTTCAGGTAGGCTCGAGATAGAGGCTTCCGAAGCTATTATCACAGGTATGATTTTTATGTTCGATAAAATGGCTATGGCTTTTTTTGATCTGGGTTTTACTTTTTCCTATGTGTCTGTTTATTTTGCTTTGGAATTGGATCTTACTTATGATGTACTTGATACTCTTATCCATGTGTCTACTCCTGTTAAGGATTCTGTGGTAGTGGATAAGGTCTGTCGTGATTGCATCATTGACTTTATGGGGTTTGATACTATGGTAGATTTAGTGATCTTAGACATGGTAGATTTTGATGTGCTTCTGAGGATAAGCTAGTTATCTCCTTATCATGAGATATTGGATTTCCATGCTAAGACCGTTACTATATGTGGCCCAGGGTCCCCCCAAGTTGGAGAGGAAAGGGAATTGTAGCCCTGCTCCTAAGAAAATCATTTCTTACATTCATGCTTGTAAATTGATAGAGGGGGTGTTCAACATATCTAGCTCATATTTGGGATACCAGTTTCGAGGGTCCTTCTATAGAGTTAGTTTCGGTAATTTTTGAGTTCTTAGAGGTATTTCCCGCGGTTCTATATGGCATGCCGTCGGACTGTGATATTGATTTATGCATAGATTCAAATCCAGGGACTCGCCCATTTCTATTCTATCGTACAGAATGGCACCAGCTGAGTTGAGAGAACTCAAGGAGTAGTTACAAGAATTTCTTAATAAGGGGTTTATCCAGCTGAGAGTTTCTCTACGGGGTAATCCGATCTTGTTTGTGAAGAAGAAGGATGGTAGTATGCGGATGTGCATTGATTACCGCTAGTTGAATAAGGTAGCCATCCAAAATAAAAATACTCTCTTCCTCGAATAGATGACTTGTTCGATCAGTTATAGGGAGCAGCGGTGTTCTCTAAGATTGACCTGAGGTCGGGTTATCATCAGCTAAAGACTCGGGCGGAAGATATCCCAAGAGACGGCTTTTTGGACCAGGTATGTACATTATGAGTTTCTAGTCATATCCTTTGGACTCACTATTGCTCCAGTAGCGTTCATGAGCTTGACGAATGGTATCTTCAAACCGTATCTTGATTCATTTGTAATCGTGTTCATTGATGATATCTTGGTATACTCTAAGACTAAGCAAGAGCAAGAGAATCATTTGAGGATTGTCTGGGGCTACTAAAGGAGAAACAACTGTACGCTAAGTTCACCAAATGTGAATTTTGGCTGGAGTCGGTATCTTTTCTAAAGCATGTGGTCTCCAAGAAGGGGAGTAAAGTGGATCCGCAGAAGGTGGAGGCAATTAAAAACTATGCTAGACCTACTGCGGTGATCGAGATTGGGAGTTTTATGGGGCTGGCCAGTTACTACAGCCGATTTGTGAAGGGATTTGCATCCATTGCCTTGGTATTGACAAAGGTTGACTCAAAAGGATGTCCCCTTCCAATGGTCTGAGGAATTTGAAGAGAGCATTCAAAAGCTCAAAACCTTGTTAACCACGACGCCAATCTTAACTCGACCGGTAGAAGGTAAAGATTTTGTGGTTTATTTGATGCCTCACGATTTAAATTGGGTGCTATGTTAATGTAGGAAGGACATTTTATTGCTTATGCATTGAGGCAATTGAAAGTGCATGAGAAGAATTACCCCATGCATGACCTGGAGTTGGAAGCAGTGGTGTTCATCTTGAAAATTTGGAGACATTACCTATACGGGGTCCGTTGCGAGGTATTCATAGACCATCACAGTCTGTAATATGTGTTGTCCCAGAAGGACCTCAACCTAAGACAAAGGAGATGGATGGAGCTGCTTAAAAATTATGATGTGACGATCCTGTATCACCCAGGGAAGGCAAATGGGGCAGCCAATGCCTTGAGCCGGAAGGCAGTTGAGTATAGGCAACTTAGCTTGTTTGGAAGCTACTCAGACACCGATGGATAGAGAAATTCAAACACTCTCGGACAGCTTGATAAGACTTTCATATATGGAAACAAGTGGAATCCTAGTGAGCATGGAGGATAAGTCATCACTGCTACAATAGATAAAAGTCAGACAGTTTGAGGATACAAAGTTGAGCAAGATTCAAGACAAGGTTCTGTGGGAGGAGGCTAAGGAAGCAATGCTAGATAACGAAGGGGTTCTGAGGATAAAGGGGCGTGCGTGTGTTCCCCGTGTTGATGAGCTGATTAAAACCATCTTGGAAGAAGCTCATAACTCGAGGTACTCCATCCATCCTGGGGTTACTAAAATGTACCATGACTTGAAGTGGCATTATTGGTGGGGAAAATAAAGAGGGACATTGTTAATTATGTGGCCCAGTGTTTGAATTGTCAGCAGGTGAAGTACAAGCAGCAGAATCCTGGGGGAGTATTCTAGAGGATGCCCATCCCAGAGTGAAATGGGAGAGAATAGCAATGGACTTCGTGGTTGATATCCCAAAGAAAATAGGAAAGTTCGACTCCATTTGGATCATTATTGAAAGACTTACCAAGTCTTCCCACTTCTTATCAGTCCAGGTAACCAATAATGCTGAGAGACTAGCCAAGTTGTTGTGAAGGAGGTGATTCGGTTGCATGGGGTGCCGATTTCGATTGTGTCAAACAGAGGTACTCAGTTCACCTCCCATTTCTTGAGGACTTTGCAGGTAAAATTAGGCACTAGTTGGACTTAAGTACAACATTCCATCTGTAGACAGAGGGGCAGTCAGAAAGGACCATCCAAATGTCAGAGGACATGCTCCGGGCCTATGTAATAGATTTTGTTGGCCCATTAGAATAACTTCTTACCCTTGGTGGAGTTTCCTTAAAACAACAACTTTCATTCAATCATTGGCATAACACCATTTAAAGCTCTGTATGGGAGGAAATGCAGGTCTCCAATTGGGTAGTTTGATGTATTTGAGGTGAGACCTCGGGGCACGAATTTGCTTAAGAGTCCCTGAAAAAGGTTTGAGTAATTCAAGAACGTCTGGTAGCTGCTCAAAGTAGGAAGAAGCAGTAAGTGGACAATAAAAAGAGAGATATGGAGTTCATGGAGGGGGAGCACGTATTTCTCAAGGTATCCCCCATGAAGGGAGTAATATGGTTTGGTATGAGGGACAAGCTCAGACCGAGATACATTGGGCCATTTGACATTTCCGATGTGTAGGAAAAGTGGATTATGAATTAGTATTACCACCAAGACTGTCTGGAATACATCCCACCTTTCATGTTTCCATGTTGAAGAAATACCATGGAGATTGGTCGTAAATAATCAACTGGGACTCAGTGTTGCTGGATGAAAACTTGTTTTATGAGGAAGAACTAATGGAAATAGTAGATAGAGAGGTTCGGAAGCTGAGATCAAAGGAGATTGCAATGGTAAAGGTCCAGCGGAAGAATCTCCCATAGAGGAGGCCACTTGAGAGACCAAGGCAGACATGCAGACCAAATACCCTTAATTATTTAAGGAACCTAGTATGCTCTCTCTCGTCCTTGCTTTTGTCAGCCATTCGGGTATGAATGGTATTTTAATTGGTATCTGATGTAATGACTTGTACGCCATTATGAAGGGAATAAGCCTAGAACGCCCTAACCAACCTAAGGCGGTTATTATAAAAGTGTTATTAGTGAGATAGGAAAATTTTGGATGTTGATGATGGGTTGAGAGCAGGATTTGGGATGCTACTGGTTACGGGGGGGACCGCTGCGGTGGAGGGATTTCTGTTGTAGTGAGACTGTCATGACGGTCGGAGTC
This sequence comes from Datura stramonium, assembly GCA_018107945.1. NCBI lineage: Eukaryota > Viridiplantae > Streptophyta > Magnoliopsida > Solanales > Solanaceae > Datura > Datura stramonium. The sequence continues at coordinate 265,950 of JACEIK010000313.1, read as the reverse complement.
CGTTGTAACGGATCCGGAGAATAATCATGGAATCTGTTGTAGCGGATTTGTTGCAGCGGACGATGGAAATCAGAAAGTGAATTTTAAGTGGGATTTTAGAAGTTATGCCCTATTATTTCTAAAGTATGAAATTCTGAACTAGAAGGCGATTTTATCAAGAGCAGAGTAATTTCCTTTCCCAAGGTAAGAGTTTACTTTGCTTTTTCATTATTTTGATTCCCTAGCCCCGTAGAATCGATAGGGTAACATGTTATGGTGAAGAATCCTAGGTGGAAAAATCCTAGAACAATGAAGAGTAAGGGAAATGATTGAGTATTAAAGGATGATCAGTTCCTATCTTTGCAACTTGTATTCATTTCTTCCTAGGGGGAATGTGATGTAGAAATTTTGTTTATACGATGGAGTGAAACCTAGAAATTGGTGAAGTCAGAACCCTTAACTCTAAAAACTACTTGAAGGAAGCCTAGAGGAGTAGAAAACTCCATGAAACTAGGGTGGATGATCATAGTAAGGTTGGGTTATAATAATTTAACCTAGAAATATCGAATTGAGCCATACAATGGAGAACAGAGTGGGTGTGAATTTTTGAAACACTTGTTTTTGGTAGTATACTAGTGAAATATGTTTATCTCTTGTTTTTAGACGGTAAGCATTTAGAAGCATTGAGAAAAGGCAAGTCCCCAACAGAGTTATTGTCGTTCCAATCCTCTAAACCAAGGAAGGTTATGGTTTAACAGAGTTAGAGTATTTATAATGGTATATATAGATTTGGAAATATAATGTGCATGTTGTCTCTGGATCTTAAGTGTTTTAATATCCTTTGTGAATTTCCTGATTTCATGACTCTAATGTGGTGTGGATTACATGTGTGATGTGGAATAAAGTGTATATGTTGTTCATGTCTTTTATATTTGCTAAGAATAATTGAATCGTGGAAAAATGATTATGTTAATGGGGGTAGAATGAGACCTCCTAAAAGTCATAACAACGGACTAATGTTAATATATGAACTATGAGAATGAATGTGGATAGTACGAATATCCTGAGATGAGTGGCTCATTCCCGAGGGGAGCATCCATGAGAGCAAGACTGACTGAGTGACTCGTGTCCTAAGGGAGCATCCAGATGAGCAGTTGAGGGGAGCGGGTACCGCACCAATATAGTACATGAATTTCTAGAATCCCTATAGGTCATGACTGAAAGGGCAGAAATAAGATCCTCTGTCATGTGTACACATCGATGTTCAGTGATTGAGTGTTTATGGTGATGTGACGAAGGCATGTGTCCGGCATCTCACCATTTTTTGTGTTATTGACATTGTAAGAATTGTGAGATTTAGAGTGAGCATGGGTATTTAACTGAAATGAACTTATTTTCATGTGCTTGTCGTTTGAATTGTTAAGGCTTGCAATGGCTTGAAGGATGAAGTGTTAAAAGAGATTTAGTGATTGAGTTGTGCAATCCTTGGGAATGACTCATTATATATCCTATGTGGTTACATCGTATCTACCATTTATTAATGACTATGGAATACGTAGATGTTTGCAATGATGTATAGGTTGTAAAGAGTTGGTGAACTATTGTTAGTGCAACTGAGCCATGCTACTTCCAAGCAGCACCGATGTAGTGGGACTTATTCCGTCGCGGCAAGACTGTGGAAGTGTCAAGTAATCGTTACAGTGATGGCCTAATCCAGTGAGTAGGCCGGTTAACACTTGAGTAGAATTTAATTCCTGAAGTGAGTATGGTTTTGTATAAATTATGTTTTGGATTAATTGCACATTGTTGTTTGTATGTATGGGTGTTATTATGTAAGGTCGGCCGATGATGCCTACCAGTACCGTATTTCGTACTGACGCCAATCCTGCACTTCTTTTTTGAGTGCAAAATTCGATCTTAGAAGTTTATCTCGACCTCACCTTTAGAGTAGCAACGAATTATTAAAAGTTGAGCGATACAGGATGTGCTACTCTACTCCTCCGTCAAAGATGTCTCTCATCCGTACATTTGCAGCTTTACTTCTCTCTATTTTTCTTTCAATATTAGACATATGTTTAGACATTTGAAGTGCAATGATAATCTGGTTTTGGTAATGTTTGTAGGAGTTGGTTCTTTTGATTCAGTCGATTCATTTAAGTTAAATTCAGTGAAATGTTTCATTTATTTACAGAAGTGTTATCTTCTTTTTGTATTATTGCGGTTTGGGGGAAACTAGTTAGGTTTGCATGGTTCACCCAAAAGAGGTTAGTGTGGGTGTCAATCATGGTTATTTGGATCGTGACAAGAGAGCATTAGGGTAAAGAATAGTCTCACTTATGAGGAGGTTCCAATTGAGTTTCTTGACTGAGGTTCACAAGTTGAGAAATAAACAGATAGCTTCTGTGAATGTTTTATGAAGAAATCAACTTGTTGAAGGAGTTACATGGAAGCCGAAATAGATATGATGGCCAAATGCCCACATCTTTTTTTTTCCAGTTTAGTTCCAATTTGAGGTAATAGTTTCCTCCTCCCTATGTTATTCAGTTTTATGTCTCTTAGTTATTCTCATGTTTAGCAAGTATGTATGTCTCATAAGTTCAGTTCAGCTATGTATTTTCGGAGTCAGTCACTCCCTCAGTATTCAGTCTATAACATTCAGTTTTGGTATTGCAGCTCTTTTCCTACTTTTTCAGCTTATTTAGTCTCCATTCGAGGTCAAATATTCCTAAGGGGGAGATAATGTAACACCCTAAAAGTTTTCGAGACTAGACCCAAGATATGAAGTATGAACTAATAGAAAAACTGAAATTTCCCCTCAGAACGAGTTTCAGTAGACTCATGATGGTGTGGAACAAATCATACCAAGACCTATCACAAGAAGAATCACCCTGAATCATGGTATGATGGTATGAACCATTGTTTCAGTCATGTGTTGAGATATTGTAATGCTTCAGACTTTCGGGCTAAGTTTGAAATCATTCTAGTTATATGGATAGACCCAAATCGAATGAATTTTAACGAAACAAGGTGTTAAGATCAATTTTTAATTGTGGAAAATTCATTGTTTACAAATTGACATCATAAGGAACCTCTAACATGAAATTGAGTTGAGAGCTTTCCTACTGATTGAGTCTTCATATAAGTTCTCACAAAGGTCAACTTTAAATGACCATAACTCCCATTTTATGAAGTGTTTTTGGATTATCCAGCACATAAAATTAAATTTCTTTGAGTCTCCAACCAAAATTTTCATGAATTTCGAGAGTTAGGCCCTTTTTGATGAAAAACCCTATGATCTCTTATGAAATTGATTCTCTCATGATTCTAATTATGTTTTATGATTTTAATTACATGATTTCTATGAGAAACTCTCATGAATCTCTATTTTCAAGTTTTGATGATTTACTCAATTATGTATGAATTTCATGGATCTTAAGCTTATGTATCATGACTGAATTCTTAGTACTTGTTTTTATGGTTAGTTCACGTATGTTAAGAAATTGATAAATTTCATTAGTTCTAACTATTCCATGCCAAACACAAGTACGTTTCATAATTAAAATATGAGCACTATGTATATTTGGGAGTAATATTTAACACCGAATAGGCTTGGGTCCAGCGCACCGAGGTCTTAAGCTAGTCCCACCATAGGTATGAAGGGGTACTCGCCAGAGAGTGTCTTCCTTCCGCTAAGGGGATCATGAGTGAACCTTCATGGTTATTACCCTTGGCAAGGTATAAACGCACCTCCTAGCTAGAGTTACAAGCTGGGATCCATGTATGTTCACTTGGAGTATTTTGATTATAAGAATCTCCTACTGTTCCTAATGTTTCATGTTTTTCCATGTTCAGGACTTATGATATCATGTTTTATAGTGTATTTTGACCCATTGGTCAGTTTATGAGTTTTATTTATGATTTCAAATCTGTTAAGATTTATGATTTTGTTTTCAAAACCTTGGGTCATTATACTTCATATTACGATGGAAATCTCATGTTTTATGTCTCGATTTCGTTCATGATTTTATCATAATGTCCCTTCTATAATATTTTACTTATCCCACATACTTAGTACATTCAAAGTACTATTCGCGTATTTTTGTGTTATATCATCTCATGATATAGGTTCGGGGATCAGCCTCAGCCCCGTCATTATATTTAATTTTGCTCCAATTTAGCCCAGTTCTTGGTGAGTACTCATCATCCGAGGACGTCAGTTTTTGGCTTATGTTCTTTTTATGTCTTTTCAGTTACAGACTTAGTAGAGCTAGTTGGGAACTTGTCCTATCAGCTCATTCTATGTTTTAGAGATTTTTCAGACTATGATGTATAGATGCTCAGCGGTGTTAACATGTTGTCTCCGTTTATGCTTTATGGTATCTTAAACTTCCGGTTATGATTTAATTCCGCTTAGTGTATGATTATGCTTATGTTATGAATTTACCATGAGTTAACTTAGAGTCATTCGTGGTTTTAAGTCCCGTTTCGTGTTCGGGGTCTATGCTCAAGTCGTGACAGGTGGTCCCAAGCACATAATTGGTTGAAGATCATGAGATGATCGAATAAAAAAAGATCCCGTTTATTTATTATCCTTTATTTAGAATCTTAGTCTTTTGTTTTATACAATTTAGGTATTTCTTATAAAATATTTGTTAGACCCATCAGATCAGGTTGCATTTGTATAATTCGCGCCGCCTAGCCTTTTTAGCAGCATAAACTTTCGCAGAATACATATCAATTTTATTATTTTTGTTCGACATTTCGATAACACCTTAGTTTTCCTGAATGTGAAATATAAATTATATGTTTAATTTATTTATTGCTTCTTTGTTTCTCAAAAAAATAAATTTGTAGCAACACTATGTGAACATACATCCAGTCAAATATAATGTTATCAAGTCAAATCATTTTCTATAAAATTCGACGAAGATAAAGAAAGTAGATGCACGATCAAAAATAAAATCAAAATAAAGGGTGAAGAAAAACATCAATGCACATACTTGTAAGTCAAATTTCTACTAGAAGTAGCTGAAAATTCTGAGTTTCACATTTCAGAAAAAATAATTTTATAACATCACTACAATCGACCAAGATATCCAAATTAAATCTACAGCAGTTGAAGAAAAATTGACAAATCTTGAAAATTAATCCACTCGAAGTAAGATATTTGTACGACTTTTGAATACGAAGATGAAAAAATCATCTTCCATTTAATTACACCAAAAATTCAGATAGACGGAGAAAGTTCAAAAGAATTATAAAGAAAGAAGATGAAATTAATTAATGCATCTAACTCAAACATCTTTTAAGTGCAAAATCAATGGATAAAAATACAAAATAATAAAGTAAAAATTGAAACTGAAAAAACCTAGAGAATAACATCTTTGAAGTGCAAAATTGGAGATCAAACACATGAAATAACAAAATCAAAATTGAAGCTGCAAAGATTCAGAGTCATAGAAAAAACCCAAAATAAAATTAAAATTTATTCGATATTTCAACATCTTTTCTTTCCTGAATGTGTAATATAAATTACATATTTAATTTTGTTCTTCCTTATTCAGTGCGCTTGCTAGAGCAATAATCCTTTTCATATGGTTAAATTTTTTCTTTCTAAGTGCACGTCGACATAGAGAAAGTGAAAAAATAAATCATTCAAAGAAATTCACCATTGCATGTCGATTAGACGAATTCATAGTAATATGATATAAATAAAAATTTAGTCCAATACAATGTTGTCCAGCTAAAAAGTATTACAAATAGCAACAATTGAACTAATTACTGATAAATGACCCATTGCATATTGGCAAAAAAAATAAAATCATCATTTTATCAACTAATACCAACAAGGTCGCATATTAAAAAATCAGAAAAAAGTGAATACGCAGAAAGAACTGGAGGAAAATGGACGAAAGAAATATAGATGAAGGGAAAATAGAAACATCAGCCAAATTAACTCGAAGAATACATACTTGTAGTCTTAACATTGATAACAATAGTGAAAAATATTGTTGCATGTGAATCGTATCACTACCAAGTAAATCCACAACACTTGAATTTCCATATTTACTTTACTAAGACAGGTGGATAGTTTTTTTACTTTACAAGTAAGTGACCACATATTTACTTTATAGATTAGTGTTAAATAAAAAGGCTAAATGTACAACCCGCCCAACCGTTATAACACCCCGACCATCTTGGGGTGAGTGAATTTAAATTTAAGAGATTTTGAATGGAGGTCCCGAAAATAAAAGAGCGCGAGATGAAAAGGTTCGAATAGGCTGGGGAACAAAATAGGTGGACCCAGGTAGATGTCTGCCGCGATGAAATCCTCCCCCGTCGTAGAAAACCACTGCAGCGGTGAATAGTTTCGCTGCAGCGGCGACGTGGACCAGAGCTCCCCAATCCCGAAACCTAGTCCCTTGAAAGGATTTAATAAAGACGCCCAAAAACAGAAAATAGACTTTTAGAACAAGGAGAAGAGGCAGATGGTAGAGATTCACCCTCCATAGCTAGGAACTCCCGCAAGAGCTCAAGAAAGCGATGCAGCCCAGCAGTTGGGAATTTCTGGAAGATAGCTTGGCGTTTAGGTAGGCTATGGCTTACTGGCTCTTGAGTTAGAATTTGGTTAGCTAACCATATACATTCGTATGGCTTATATGATTTCGGTAAGTAGAATTGTACTTCTAACCATGTTATTGTCTGTTAATCGAAATTTGTGATAATCTAAGAATAAGTGGAGTAGAAGAGGGGTGGTGATATCTAATAATGAGAAAAATCCCTAGGGGAGATATTTCAAATAGTAAATGGGTTTATTTTTTAGGATATACGTTGAATCAAACGTTGGTGAGTATATTAACTTTCAGGTGTCATCATCTGAATATTCTCGGGTATAGATTATGGAATTCTTCTTTTGAATCAAAATCTTGAATGAGTAATCATGTACACTATGTGTAGGAAATGCAAATAACGGATTGATTAATAAATTATACTATGTCAGAGCGCAAGTTGAAGTGAGTGATGTAGGATAGTAATCCCTTATGTAATGACTTGAATGTGCTGTGACTGGTATCGTATTTTCTGAATTGATGTTTGTTATTCACATTAATGATGATACTGTGGCAAGTTAATTGTTAAAGTAATCTTGGTTAGACATTGCTTTTATTATGGTAGGTATAAAGAAACAAGATGTGAATGAAACTGGAATAAAGACTGATTGCAGTACTGCTGCAGCGGGTAGTATACTGCTGCAGCGAGACTGCCGTAACGGCAGCTATGCCACTGCAACGGAGCCCAAACCAGTGAGTGGGTCAAGTCGTAATTCTTATAATGTTGTTCAAGTAAATGTTACTACTACCGTTTGGATATGAGATTGGATTTAAAATCATGCATATGATCGTATTTTTTTTATGTGAATATGTTAGTTCTTGTTGTGTGATGATTTATTACTTGTTGTGCTACAATGTACGTCTTGGGATTGAGGGGGGAGTCAGTATTGAATGAACGTGTGATTGAGATGTCAGATAATATGCAAGGGAAGTCATTGATATGATAGTAAATGAGAGACCAAGGGCAAAGAGTAAGGAACTCAGCTGAACGGGTTAATACGGTCAGATTCCGAATAAGGATTGGATACACGAGTGGCTCGTGCCCGAGGTGAGCATTGGTCGAGCGGTATGAATGAGTACACAAATAGGTATGGCTAAAAAAACATGTGGCTGGGTGTATGAGTGATTACATAGAAAGGTATAATAAAACGTTTCATACGGCTGCGTGTACAGTATATGAATTTCTAAAGTCCCCTGCAGGTTATAACTGGAAGAGCAAACATAAGACCCTCTGACATGTGTGTACAGTGATATGATGGAGGCGTGTGCCCGACATATCACTAATGGTATGATTGCGAGACGAAAATTGTGCGGATATAGTTTGATATACATACGGCTGCAGACACAGAAAGGTACAGGTATACAAGTGTGATACATAATATATCGACTTGATTCGGGTTTGCGGTGAGGAACATCTTGAGGGTGTCGTATACAGTTGTATGGTCCAGGTATGATACTTCATGGCGTTTTGTGGTATGAAGACAGGTATATGCATGTATTTTACTATTTGAAAAGTTGATTCTCTTGGCAGATGTTAATGATTTCTTGTGTGTTCTGGAATCTATTACTCTGTATTTATGAATTTTATGTTTCTTTAAATAGTCGGTGGGTTACAGAAGATGGTATGATGGGTTTAAACGAAAACAGTGAGTTACCGAAGATAGCGAGTAGATTTATTATCTTATATACCTCACTAGGAAGAGTCGAAAATTCTGTGTATAATTAAGTAATAAATGATAATGGATAGACTTAGTTGACCATAGGAAAGAGGTAAAGGAGGTAAAAGTGTTACAAAATTGTATGGCGGAATAGAACAGAATTGGGCTAGGAAAATTGACTACTGACTGAACGGAATAGCATTGTAGCGGGCACATCACCGCGGTAGTGGGACTGCTGTAGCGTCGAAGCCTGTGCTACAGTGGTAACAGAGGGAGACATATTGAAGGACTTTAATAACGAATAGGTTTGTAAGATAATTGCATAAATTTGATGAGGCTAAAAGAACGAGAATGTAGTAGTTACACCTAGTGTGAGTTTTGGGAGGGAAGTAGTCATTAATTTTGTTGCATTAAATGCATGTTGATTATTATGTTGTTGTGTTAACTAACCCTAGTCGGCCGATGATGCCTACTGATACATGTGGTGTATTGATACTACCTTTTTCTACACCTTTTTGGTGTAGGTTGTGGCAGGTTTGAAGTTCCTCGAATGGCATGGAGTACTCAACACCAGCTTTTGTGTTTTTCTTCTCAGACGAAGTTGGGTCATTTTGTCTTTTCAAGTATTCAAATAGAGCTCTTGTACCTGTTTAGACTAGATCTTGGAAGAGTCATGTTTGGGGAAATCTTATAATTTTATTTTGTTTGAGATTGTCATCAATTAATGAGAAGCTATGGAAATGTGAGACTAATTTCTTGTATATTAATAGTATTTGGTTGTAAGGATTCTCCTGTCGAGTAGCGATGATGATGCTCGTACAACCTATCCATTTAGGTTGTATCACTAAAATACATAAATATCCTCTGTTTTAAATTAATTGCCGGAGACGCAAACACTCAGAAATAGCCCATTTCTAATATAGTAGTAATGTAGAGATAATAAAAAGGAATTTCCATATTTACTTTACTAAGACAGGTGGATAGTTTTTTAATTTACACTTAAGTGACCACATATTTATTTTACGGATCAGTGCTAATATCCTCTGTTTTAAATTAATTGCCACGGAAGAAAACATGTCGAAATAGCCTATTTATAATATAGTAGTAATTCCTAAGNTAAGATTAAAGTAATCAAAAAAACCTTCCTAATTAATACTTCATCCGTTCCTTTTTAGTTGCTAGATATACTAAAAATAATTATTTCAAAATAGTTGTTAATTTCACAATTCAAAAAATAATTGATCATTTTTTTTCAATTTTACCCTTAGAACTTAAGTCACTTTAGAATGTGAAAAGAATGATAATTGTATGTTTTCAAAAAATACTCATCATTTAATAGGGTTATATTAGTCAAATTATAATCCCTTTTCTGAAATCTTATCCTAGCAAGTAAAAAAAGAACGAAGAGAGAGTATAAATCATAAATGGGAGATAGTTATAAAATTTTTTCACCTGTGAATTAGAGATTTTTGCTTTCAAGTGCTAAGATTTCAAAACCTATCAAAATGCTTTAAAAATAAGCGAAGTGTGACAAATGATAATTTCTGTTATATAGAAGAGTCATGAAAAAATTATTATGACTATTAAGAGTTGTACAAGGAGCAATATAAATCATATTATGTATTTAGTCTTATCTTATTTTCTTACCAACTGCCTTTAAATATGTGTAATTCTATTCTCTTTTATATATTATGTAGCTATAGTAGTTGAGTATTTTTCTTTATATAGTTATTTAATCACATAAAAATTAAGAACTTTTATTTCACTTATTATTTATTATTAATAAAATGATGCATTTAATAAAATATAATACTTTTGAACATCAAATTGTGCTTCTGAATTTGACTATTTGTATTTCTAAAATTGAAAGCTTTTAAAATTATATTTTAGCACAAAAAATATTGTCATAGAACTTCTACTAACAAACATATAAAATTTATTAAGATTAATTTATAAACCATATATGAAAATTATAT
>JACEIK010000313.1:227479-244613 GCA_018107945.1 Datura stramonium | reverse complement strand
ATGATGTTTCTCTTCTTTCTATAGAAATCAAAGAAATTATAAAAATGTAGTTTCATATATAAAAGTTAATAAAAATATTTAACTAAGTTTCAAATTTCCAATGAGAAAAAAGAAATTAATAAATTTGAATCAAATTTATCTGAATTTGAAGATCTGAAATCTCTTTTTAAAATATCTAATTTTAACATTTAAAAAGTGATATTACACAGGCTTTAAGATTACCTTCAAATCCCCGATTATATATAAATCTTATCATGCATGTAATTCAAGAATAGGAAAAGAAGTGATCCTTTTAAAAAAAATTTAAGAACTCAAATGATGAATTAATTCAGATATATAAATTAACTCAAATATACATTATTATGAGTTTTTTCTTTCTTATAAAAAAGATAAATAATACATAAATTAATAATTATGTTATCGATCATTTGATAGATTCAATAATATTTTTATTATCGTGCGAAGCACGAACATATTCACTAGTTTCATAATTAATTTTATTTTTGTTTAATACTTACATCAATATAAAATTTTAAAATAATTAATTATGTTAGCTATATTGTTCGAAAAGAAAAATAAATTGCATTGATGTATATCAATGGAACTTAATAATCTAAAAAATAGCAATAATTTCTTTTTCTTGTCACTCGTTAATATTTGGACATACATATGTCATCGCCATTATTATTTTGGCCAAATGTCGGAAAATAGCAACTCATGGGATATTTAGATTTTTTTTAGATATGAATCTTTGTGCGGAAACCCCACACTTAGTTCTAACCATCTTGCTCACTTTGTATCCTTCAAATTCTTTCGTTCCCCATGCTCCTACAAAGTCAAAAATAATACTACAAAAAAATAATGAAAAATAAATTAATAAATAAAAACTAAAATAATAATAAAAGAAAATAGTAAAGTTGGGTTACATCCCAACAAGCGACCCATAATTTAACATTTCGACACGACATGAATCACTTTTTGGCTCCACCTCGAGTTTATGATTAAATCCCCAATTTTGCTTCAATTTTTGGCAATGCTCCAATGATGGAGGTACAAATCCGTTCAAGCCAAGAAATAAATATTTCATTTTGCTTTATCTGACTTTCAAGTGAGGAGTGTCGTTTTTCCTACATGGCCTAAAGATTTTCAGAATATAAAACACATCTACCTCTTCCCTTGACTCCTTATGTTCATCAGGATCAATTCTCACTCACCGTCCGTACACAATGTAGAAAAATATTTAGAATGAGGTCCAGTGTGCTCATATACATGAATTTCAGAACTTTCAATATCCTCAACATCAGTCGCACTAGAGTCAGCTAAATGTATATCCTCAATGTCCTTGATTGACTCTAGTATTACTTCTTCAACATCGGCATCCTCAAATTCTAGTTGGTTAGGTTGTTGGTGTTCCACTCTGAACTCCCGTGTTAGCACCTCAAGTTCTTTCTCAAATTCACGCTCGTCTTGATTACTATCCACAATATTAATTTGCTGTGCAGTTAAAGCTTAAACCAGTTGGCTCAATTGAACCTCCAGGTTGCGGATAGTCGCCCCTTGCATTTCTAACTGTAGTTGTTTCTCATCATATTTCTCCACAAGACACTTTAATATATCCTTGATCTCCTTCATGACCACTATCACTTGGTTCATTAAAGAAAAAATAGAACCATCATAAGAAAGGGTACGGAGTAGACGCGAAGCATGAGCACAACCATAAAAGTGATCATCTTGACCACCACACATATCACACATACTCCATACATAGGATTGAGTTAGTGCACATAACTCGCTCCCCGGAATATTTTGATTATTTTTTCACATGCGATTTTCTCCACAATATGCATAAGGATGATCAAAAGTAGAATTACCAACACGAGAACTCCCATAATTTCAAGATGCATGTTTCTCAAATCAACAACTACAATAAAAAACAAAACAATTAAATTTTTTTTTTTCAAACTTAAAATCTAGAAATATTTACAACTACAACTAAATAGCTAGTTCCCCTTCAACAACGTCAAAATTTGATGACGCTCAAAAGTCCTAAAAAGAATAAGCGATCGCTGCAAATATAATTCGATCTAAAAGTCCAGAGTCGAATCCCACAGAGAACTAACGTTAGTTATAATTGTTCAATATCACTAAGAAAATTAAATAAGTTTGAATAATTATTTAATTTTAAAGATTAAATTTTTTTTATCTATAACTAATTAACTAACAAATATTAAGGCAGTAAAAATTATCAATTAAAAGAGAACGAAGTTGGAAATAAGATTAAGGCGGCCTAAAGTTATGATTTTTTTCAATTATCGAAATTCTTCTCACTACGTTATATATAATCTCGTCGATTTATTCTCTATGTATCGTGAGCACTCTATTTACCGCAATTCTCTCTCGAGCAATCACGATAATTTACTAGACATATTTTCTCGAACTACTCTAGTTAGCAATTTCTCACCGCTCACTATGATCACGTCAAAGTTTCATTATCTCTAAACCTATTTTTAAACCTGCAGTATTGATCTCTCATATACCTAAGGAGTGATATTGTTCAACAATAACCTAAACATGCATTCTTTCTCAAGCAAAATATAATGAATAGGCATATTCAACTGGCCATGCAATTAACTGAAATAAACATGAGTTGAACAAGTAGAGAAATACTAAGGGCTAAATTATATTACAACATAACAAGAAATCATCCTACAAAAGGTTTCATCAAAATCGTAGATAAGGAATCTAGCTACTTGTAATATTGTTTAAGAATATAGCATAGAATTTCATAACGAACAAGTAAAAGAAGGAAAGAAAGTGAAATTCTAATCCGAATTTTCATTGATTTCACTTCCTGCGTGTTCTTGCCTCCAAAATAATATGTTCCTTCTGTGTTTCTCCTCAAAGAGTTCTGTGTGTTTTCTTAATATATTTTCTAGGTATTTATATGATCTAGGATGTGTGAAGAACCACATATCTAAATAAAATACGCTGGATAATTTTTTCTTAGCTCGTCTACCCTCTCGCTTCGCGATGACCATAGACGAGCCCGGCTAGCTCCAAACATTCTTTTGTTTCTTGGCTCGTCTGTCTATCTCGCGAAGCGAGAGGACCTTAGACAAGCCCACCATCCTTCAATTTTTATTCTTTCATTTCAAATCAAGCAAAAATGTTCTTATTTTGATCATGTTCATCCAACACATTTTCTACACACATAAAATTCATAATGAGTTTCAAACACCCAAGATAATAATATAACAACACAATTATGCATAAAATATGATACAACAATATAATATAAGTATATACATTTAGCCAAATATCAACTATGCAAAAAGTTATCGAATTTTGAAGCCACATTTATTGAGTTCTGAAGATAAGATACACCTATTGCAGTTGCTGTTGAGAGTCTTCCAAATTTATCATCCGCAATATTATTTTTAAATCACAAAATGATGCAAATTATCGCTATAGCACATGCTAGTGAAAACAAAGAATTATATAAATACATATATAGTTGGACGCAAAATCACTATAACTTGATGAAAATGAAAGTTGAAATCTAAGGGTGTCAAATGGGCAGGTTGAACTAAAATTGAGCAAGTTAAAATGAGTTAAGTTAATAGATTAGTTGGGCTAAAATTAGCCCAAAAGCTACTTGGGCTGGATGAATTGGGTTGAAACAGGTTAAAAATGGGTTGGGTCATGACCTGCGCAATTTGACTCAATTTTTTTGAAAGATCCACCTTTACCCTACCCCACCCTTTTCTCAAGTCCACACCTTCCCTACCTCCGACTCTAACGTGAGATTCTATCTTGTTTCAAGACTCGAGTCCCGATCCTCGTCCTCAACCCCAGTATTAATACCTAAACTTGACCTAATCCTGACCTGAAACTTGAGAACCAAGCCTCAATTCAGAACTCGGGACATGAAACTAAAGACCCGACCTGAGATCCGATTCGGAAATCGTGACTCAACCCAATCCAATACTACTAGAAAATGGCAAAAACTATCCTCAGGAGGTTGATCTTTATTCTCTTTAAATTTATATTTTCATAAAAAAAATACACCTCTCGAGGTCTGTTTTTATATATAGCAAAAGCTACCTCCCGAGGTCGATTTTTACAAAATAAAAAAGTTAAAAATAATTAAACCAACCTTTGGAAGAAATTGACCTCAGGAGGCCAATTTGCATTTTTTTTCACTAAGAAAAAGGAACCATATAAAAAAATAAATATATGCTTTTTAAAAAATCAACCTCTCAAGGTTTGTTTGTATTTCCTCAATTTCTGAAAATTTTGTAGTAATGCGAAGACACAACCCTGACCTAGAACTTGAGATAAAGTTGGGTTTCCCCACAATTGCCTTGCGCCCATGGCCTCCCCCGCCCGTTTGCCATTCCTACATCATGTAACTCATTAATTTCTATTATATAGAAAGATGACGAGGGCACGACCAAGAGCATATTTATCTTTTTATTCTATATCTATATTCAAAGGTAAAATTATCTTTTTATCTATTATCTATTATATTATTTTATAAAGTTGGCCTCTAATTTTTTTACACTTGGTTAAATATCCATCACAAATTTTTTTCTACCTTTTTTTAGAAAAAAAATCTCTCTCTCTCTCATTTCTAGAAAGTTTCAAATCTATCTCCTGTTCAACTCTTTAGATAAATATCCTTGACAAATATTATTCCACTTTTATTATTTCTATTCTATAGAATATCCATGGAAGAACTACCATGGTTATAAAGAGTTGTACGAGGAACAATACAAATTGTACTATATACTTAGCCTTTATCTTATTTTCTTACCAATTGCCTCTAAACATATGTAAGCTTATTCTCTTTTACATATCATGTAGCTATAGTATTTGAGTATTTTTTTTATATAGACTCTTTCAATCGCATAAAATTAAGAACTTTTATTTCACTCATTATTTATTATTAATAAAATGATGCATTCAATAAAAATACAATACTTTTGAACATCAAACTGTGCTTCTAAATTTGTCTATATGTATTTTTAAAATTGAAAGCTTTAAAAATTATATTTTAGCACAAAAAACATTATCATAGAACTTCTACTAACAAACGTATAAAATTTATTGAAATTAGGTTATAACCATATGTGAAAATTATATTATACGAAAGGCAATTCCTTATTTGAAATTTAGTTCAGAAATATAAGACATGGTTGTTGATGAGTTAAGTATTATACTTTAAAGTATGACTTTGAATTGTGATTATATTTAATTTTAAAATTATAATAAAATAAGAATCTATTATATTTTATTACATATTACATAGAAGAGTGAAAAATTAGGACAATCAAGGGCAATTTTATCAATTAACCAAATATCCAGCTTAAAATAAATGTACATCATGTAAAAAGAGTATTGAATTTTTTTTTTAAAAATAAATTAAGTTTTAGAAAATTCTAATATCTTTCCTATGTTAGGAAGAATAAAAAGAATCATGTATCTTCTATTATATACTTTTATTTCTATTATATAAAAGACTCAAGTTAGGACGATCAAGGGTAATATTGAAATTTCACATCTAACTCATAAATGTTTTATAAAAAAATATATGTTAAAACTTAAAAACTGATACTCTTCCATAAGAAAAATATAAAGACACTAAAATATTTCAAATATCCTAAATTTTTTCTTCTCTAAACACTCTATCCACGTTACTATTTTGGCCAATACATG
Source organism: Datura stramonium (assembly GCA_018107945.1). NCBI lineage: Eukaryota > Viridiplantae > Streptophyta > Magnoliopsida > Solanales > Solanaceae > Datura > Datura stramonium. The sequence continues at coordinate 238,895 of JACEIK010000313.1, read as the reverse complement.
TCATTATACACCAAAGGAACCTGTCGGCTATCAGATTTTGTCACTGTAACATTATCTAAACCTTTCATTACTAAAACTGAATTAATTTTGCGTGCAGAAACCCCTTACAGTAATTCAACAAGATGAGCTGCAGGATTTTCATACGAATGGTGGTGATAACTAAACAATCTGAGCAGCAGGTAAAATTTAGTCTACATTTCCGCCACACATTTCATGTGTATTTCCAAAGTGCAACGTAATTGTATTGGTTTTGGCTTTGATCAATGTCTTTTTACGCTGTCCAAATTGACTCAGTCTTCTATAGTACTCTCATTTGGTAAACATCACTTCAAAAATTTAAGGCACGTCAAAAGTCATCATCACTAGAAAGATACAAAAATTACTCAAGGACTTGCAGTTTCCAAGAAAAGATATGGAAGCCAGCCATTGCTTAAAAAAAAAATCATTTGATGTTCTATACAGATAACAGACAATTTTGTTTTAAAGGCAATTTTATCAGTATATGTGTTTGACTGCCAGAGAAAACTTTCACATATGTTATTTTAAGCCTTCCTAAGCAAAACTTAATTAGTTGTTTAGCTTAATTTGTTTATGCTTTCATTCACTGGTTTTCTTGTTTCTCGTTCTTTGGTGTGGAAGTAATTGAATCCCAAATTGTTCATGTTTACAGCAATTATTTTTAGAAAAAAAAGAAAAAGAAAAAGAAAAAGAACAGCAGAAGAAAAAAAAAAAAGGAAGCCTGGTCAGGTGCATTCATATAAAGCTATACGAAAAAGACTTCACAAGCTATATTAGTTTAATGTTTCAGTCATGAATCTTTTACCAAGTATTCATTTTTGACTAACTCCTAATTAAAATAGTGCATAGAAATCTTCCTGTCGTTTTCTTGACTTTACTGTTTCTAGATGAAGTGATAAGAATGTGGAATTATATTGCAAGCAAGATAACTGAAAAGAATTCCACAGATTATAAACATGGCCTTAATTCTGCATTATAAAGTCTGCACCACCATTTCCATCCCTTTTAACTGAATGATTTTTATTCTCCAATTGTATCTAAGTTTAGCAATGGTATTTTGTTGTGTAACAATGGTTTCTTGGAAAATCCTGTTATGGTCCGTCTTAATTTATCTTACATTTACTAGCTCTTTCTCTCAAGAAACAATAAATATTGTCCCTCTTGGTTCCAATATCACAGCTGGAAGTGAATCTTCATACTGGCTTTCATCCTCTGGAGATTTTGCTTTTGGGTTCTACCGTCTTAGCACTGGACTCTTCCTTGTTGGCATTTGGTTTGATAAAATCCCTGAGAAAACTCTCGTATGGTCAGCCAATCGCGATGATCCAGTTCATGCTGGATCAAAGGTTAGTCTAACACTGAGTGGACACCTTGTGTTGACAGAATCTGATGGGAGAGAGTTTGTTTTGTACAATGGTACAGGAACAAGTTATGCTGCTATGCAAGATGATGGAAATTTTGTCCTGGCAAATTCATCCTCAGGATTCCTATGGGAAAGCTTTGATTTCCCAACAGATACTATTTTGCCTGGTCAATTTCTTGATATGGGGCAGAAGCTATTTTCCACTGCCAATGGGACAGTAGATTACTCGACGGGAAAGTACAGATTAGAGATGCAGATGGATGGGAACGTGGTCTTGTCTGCATATAGAACTGCTGATTTTGGCTACTGGGATGCTCAAACTATAAACAATAATAATGTAAGACTAATCTTCGAAAACACCAGTGATAATTTGTTCATTACGAATGGAAGCTCAATCATATACAACATGACAGCCAACTTGCCTGCTTCAGTTCGAGATTATTACCACAGAGCTATGATCACTGACAAGGGAGATTTCCAACAGCTCTTCCGCAGCAAAGTAAATGGGAGCAGTTGGGATATTGCATGGCAAGCTATCACGAAACCTTGTAGTGTGAATAACATTTGTGGTGTATATGGCTTTTGCCAGTCACCTGATAATAAGGAAATCAATTGTAGTTGCTTGCCAGGCTATTCTCCGAGGGATCTCTACGATCCATCTAAAGGATGTTATCCAAGTGTAGTGAAAGATTTTTGTGATCCAAATTCTTCACATTCGGATGTCTATGTTGAAAGGATCTCTAATGCTGATTTCCCTAATAGGGATTATGCTGAACTGGAAAGGGTATTTCAAGCTACGGAGGAGCTTTGCCAACAGGAAGTGTTGAATGATTGTCTTTGTGAGGCAGCTGTGTTGAAAGATTCAACATGTTACAAGAAGAGGATGCCTATACAGAATGCCAGAAGGGTTATTCCTGATACTGATAACATGGTTGCATTCCTTAAAATTAGCAATTATACAACCTCTGGAAACAAAAACCACCCTGTCTCTAAGGGTGTTCTGCTAGCAGGTGTGATAGTATGTTCAGTACTCGCTCCACTTTTTGCAGCAATTGCAATATATTATCACCCTTTTGTGCAGAAATATAGACTTGCCAAAAACCCTCCAAAAAGAAAGCCAATTGAGCTGAATTTAAGGGCATTTTCGTTCCAGGAGTTGCGCGAAGCCACCAATGGTTTCAAGAATAAGTTAGGCGAAGGAGCTTCTGGTGCTGTTTATAGCGGAATTCTCAAGTTAGAGAATGAAGAAGTTGAAGTTGCTGTGAAGCAATTAGGAAATAGCATTGAACAAGGTGGTGATAAAGATTTTTTGGCAGAAGTGAGGGTGATAGGATTAACACATCACAAAAATCTGGTTCATTTGTTAGGCTTCTGCAATGAAAAAAGCAATAGGCTTCTTGTTTATGAATTAATGAAAAATGGGGCTGTATCAAATTTGATCTTTCGGCATGGACAAAGACCAAGCTGGAAGCTAAGAAGTGACATAGTACTTGGCATTGCTAGAGGCCTATTATACTTGCATGAAGAGTGTGAGAACCAAATCATTCATTGTGACATTAAGCCACAGAATGTCCTTCTTGACGAGAACTACACTGCCAAAATTGCTGATTTTGGCATTGCAAAGCTTCTTATGAAAGATCAGACACGAACAAGCACGAATTTTAGAGGAACCATGGGTTATATGGCACCAGAATGGCTAAAAAACGTGCCTGTGACAACCAAAGTTGACATTTACAGCTTTGGTGTTTTGCTGCTTGAGATTATTTTCTGCAAAAGGCACGTGGACTTGAACCCAATTGGCGAAGCAAATGAAAGGCTCGAGTTGATCTTAGTGGATTGGGTTCTTCATTGTGTGAGAAAAGAGATGTTGAGAGCTGTTGCTAGTCTTGATGAAGAAATTATGTTTCATTTTGACAATTTTGAGAGGATGACTATGGTTGGACTATGGTGCTTGTGTCCTGAGACGAATCTTCGACCATCTGCAGCAAAGCTTGTTCAGATGTTAGAAGGAACTATAGAACTAGGCATTCCTCCTATGGTTGATACAACTATATAAAGTAATTTACTGTATTATCTTGTGATTTGTCCAACAATTAAGTGTCATTCTGTTTCATTAGTCATTAGACCTGGTTAAATTTTAGTGTTTTTCTCATAGTTCTCTGGTGTAAAAAGTTTGTGATTTTTTACTTGCACCCTTAATGTGTGCATTATACTTTGATATGTGCAACTGTGACTGAAGTGCTTCAGTGTTTCCTTTATTCTCTCAAGTGAGCTACACTTTTCCTTCTGAAGAGTTTTCTTTAATGGCACTAATGCTTATGTTAAAGTCCGCGAGAATAAGCAATCACTATATTTTCAAGCAGAAAATGGATCATTGGCTTGTCAGTGTCCTTTCTCCTAATGCATAGGGAAGGAGGGAGACAAAGTTGCTTTATTAAGCTTTTGTTGCACCAGAGATACATTGCATTATCCAAAAGTACCAGTAAATACTGGAGAAGCATTAGTATAAATTTTTATAACGAATCATGATGAATTATTTTGGTCATGAAACCCTTTCAAAGTTACAGTTTTTACTAGTATGAAGCATGAGAAAGTTATCGAAAATCCAATTACTGTGATTTTGGTAACATGTCAACATCAGTCAGCAGCTGAAATCTTTCCTCACATATTCAGAGAGGAAAAAATTGTCCGGATATGTCTATGTATCTTGAGTTGAATTGTCAACTCCATCTTTATGTATAAACTTAAGTCATCAAAATCAAATTCTAAACTCCTATGTTGTTTTCCATCATTCTTTCCAACATTAATAATAGATAGACTGCAAAAGCTGTTACTATGACCAATTCTCCAGTCCATTACTAGCCAATAAGTCAAAGAAAGTTAAAAAAGAAAAGATCAAAGTTCAAGTGTCAAAAATATGGCTTTGATAGTGCAATTTCTGGTTAGAAATTGATAGTTGAGTTATAGGTCCCTTATTAAACAGTGAAAATTTAATGAACCATTGTGTATATGAAATCATTCGTTGCTTCCTCTAGTCTGAAAATAAGCCTCCTGAGTTCATACAAGATGAGAATATCACTTAATATTCTTGCATTCCTCCTCCTAATCCTTCATCAGTCAAATGGCCAAATCACGCCAAATCTTAGCATAGGCTCTACTTTCACTGCTGGAAACAATGTTTCTTTGTTATCCTCATCCGAAGACTTTGCATTCGGATTTTATCCTCTCTCTGCTAGTCTTTACCTAGTTGGGATTTGGTTCAACAAAATCCAGGAAAGAACACTCATCTGGTCAGCAAATCGTGACAGTCCAGCAGAAACTGGATCCACAATTAGTCTAACAAGTGGTGGCCAGTTAGTGCTCAACTATGCTAATGGCTCTATTCAACCGATTTACAATGGGGCTGCAAGATGGGGATTCATACAGGATGATGGAAATTTTGTCCTGAGTGACTCCAGCTTAAGAAAAGTTTGGGAGAGCTTTAATTCTCCCACTGATACGCTGTTACCAGGACAAATTATGTTACCAACAGGAAAGCTCTATTCTAATTCTAATTCAGGTGGGAATTCCAAGTACTCTAGAGGGAAATTCATGCTAGAAATGCAAGCTGATGGAAAATTGGTGTTATCTGCTTATCATTTTGCGGACACAGGATATTGGCTTTCTAGTGAAAATCCTCAAGGAAACAGTGAAGTGAATTTGGTTTTCAACCAGAGGAATGCATCTTTGTACCTGGTGAAAGGTACTAACAATAACACATTTTTTTCTTTTCCATGGAATGTCCCAAACCCAGTTGAAGACTACTACCACCGTGCAACTCTAGACAGTTTTGGAAACTTCCAGCAGTATGCTTATCATAAGACTAATGGTAGCAATTGGATTAGAGTTGGGAAGATCCCTTCAGAGCCATGTATGGTGAACGCTGTTTGTGGGGCTTATGGATTATGCAGCTCAAATGACAATGAAACGGTAAATTGTGACTGTCTACCGAGCTATGTCTTCTTGGATCCAAGTAATCCTACCAATGGTTGTCATCCAGAGACGATGATCAACTTCTGTGCAGATATATCTACAGGAAATTTCACAATAGCAGCTATTAAGGATAGTGACATGCCTTACAAGGAGGTTGGGGATTATGAAATTTATCCTGATGTCGACGAGGAAGGATGCAAGAAGGTTGTCATGGAAGATTGTTATGCCATGGCTGCTTCTCTAGTCAATAGGACATGTTACAAGAAGCGGACACCTATACTCAACGCCCGTAAAACTTCTATGACCAAAGGTAGCATTTCCTTCATCAAGGTGCCCAGTAATTCAGCTACAGATGGCATATCAACAAAAAAGAAATCCAACACCAGAGCCCATCTCACTGCTGGCCTTATAACTAGCAGTTCACTTGCTGTCCTATTTGGAGCGTTGGCTTTTTACTATCATCCTGCTCCTCGGAGACTAGTACGACCAGAGTGGAATCCGAATTCATCAAGAATAGGGATCAATTTCCGCGAGTTCACATACAAAGAATTGCATGAAATAACAAATGGCTTCAGCAAGCAACTTGGAAAAGGAGCTTCTGCGAAAGTTTACTTTGGGAATCTCAAATTAAAGGATGTTCAAGTAGAGATTGCGGTGAAGCGGATGGAAGACGTTGCAGAGCCGAGAGAGAAGGTATTTATGACAGAACTAAAAATCATAGGCAGAACTCATCACAAGAATTTGGTAAAGCTATTGGGATTTTGCATTGAGGACAATCACTTTCTTTTGGTTTACGAGTTAATGAAGAATGGAGCATTATCAGATTTTTTATTTAAGGAAGAAATGCTGCCTATTTGGAGTCACAGAACAGAAATGGCACTAGGAATTGCAAGAGGACTGCTTTACTTACATGAAGAATGTGATTCTCCAATCATCCACTGTGACATAAAGCCTCAAAATGTACTTCTTGACAGCAAATACAATGCCAAGATTTCAGATTTTGGGCTATCGAAACTCTTGAAGAAGGATCAAACAAGAACAGATACTTGCGCGAGAGGGACAGTGGGATATTTAGCACCAGAATGGCTAAAAAATGCACCAATAACACCAAAAGTAGACATTTTTAGTTTTGGTGTAATGTTACTGGAGATTACGTGTGGTAGACGACATATTGAGCTTAGCAGGGTAGAGGAAGAGAGAGAAGACGAAGAAGGTGATGATTTACTGCTTGTAAATTGGGTTACAGGCTGTGTGAGAAGTGGTAGAATCGACAAACTTGCAAGGAGTGATCCTGAAGTATTGAATGATATTAAAAGACTTGAAAGATTTGTCAAGGTGGGATTGTGGTGTGTCCACCCTGATCCAACTCTTAGACCTTCGATGAAAATGGTGATGCAAATGCTTGAAGGTACAATAGAGGTTGGAGTCCCTCCAATGCTTGATCAGTAAATGATTGTTTAAATCATCAACAGGGAGGAGCATAGGAACAAGAAGAAAAAGTGAAAGAAAAGAAGGCCTCTTGGCATTGCAAACTGCAAGTGAATAATGAAAACTATCATACTGTTAATAGTTAGTATTGAAGAACCTTAAGGGACCTCCTTGAGTAGTTATGATCCTGTAAAACTAGTCTCAAGTCTCATAATTTGGTCATTATGTGTTTTTTTTTCCAGGTGTTTGAAGTCATGAATTTGAATTGTTACTTTTGCTAGTTTATAATCTGTGCTTCAATTCTATTTCTGTTTTATGGACTGTGTGGCAATATGTTTTCCTCGAGAATGTTTTCCTCAAAGAAGATGTTTTTAAGTGTTGATTACCTTAAAATCTGGAATCCATCTGTTTATTTCCACCAATGCATTAGACTGAACAAATCAGAAGGCAAGATTCTTGTTTATTAGAGAAGGAACTGAATTAAGCTAACAAGGCTTTTGATGATTACTCTTTTCCCTTTTATTCCTCAATATCTATCTCTCCATTTTTATTTTCCCCATTTTCTATGAGAAGGTCAACTTGCCAAACAGTAATCTAGATGATGTACTGATGGCCGTATTTAGATCATACCTCCTTTTTTTGTTTTTGGTCTCCAATTATCCCTTTGGTGCAGAATCTCAAGCTTAAGTTTAAAGAATGGCCATATTCAGAGTTGAATATTTCAAGAATTCATATACTAATAATCTAATATGATATTCAAGGGATTAGTAAGTTTGTTGGATTAAGGTTTAATTATGCTTTTTCCAAGCTTAAAAATTTAGAAAATGTTTTTCACCAGAATGAGGAAAATGATTTCATTCACTTATGGGCTTTGATTAACTTCATCTGTTTATTTCCACCAATGTATAGGAGTGAACAAATGCAAAAGGCTTGATGATTGCTTTATTTCCTTTTATCTCTCAATACTTCATATCTCTCTTTCTTAATTTTTATTTTCACATATTTCTTGTTTCAGTTTACTAATTTTTTTCCCCTTTTATACTTTTGGAGATTATCAAATCTGTCAAACTTTTAAAATTACTTAAATGTGTCAATATGTCTTTTGAAAAGAAAAAAAATACACTAATGTATGTTTGTGGAACTTAATAACATAAAATCATTAACAATAACTAACGTCTTTTCTTTTTAATTATGTACATCTTACTACAAGATTTTCTTCACATTGCTATTTGAATTATTGACGTTAGCTGTTTTAAGGGTATAGTATTAAAAAACATAGTATTTTTCCAGTGTTTTCAATTTAAGATTGTGAATGTAAGCAGGATTTAATAAAGAAAAATGAAAAGGAAAAGTAGTAAAGTTGAATGTTTGAATAATTAACATATTCAGATGCTATTCAACATTCTCAAGTATTTGTTTAACTGTGGAAAATGGAAGTCAATTACTTAGAGAGAAACTATTGAATACATCATGCAGACTTGAAACAATAAAGAAGCCTATTTTGTGTGGCCATTCAATGATTTAGAAGGATGGTCACACACTAATTCAGTTTTCACAAGGCAACTGACTCTTACATTGGAGAATATGTTATCCAAAACTACATAAAAATCCTTTCTTTTTTGTGCCAAATTGAGTGGAAAATAGTATTTTTAGCTTTCAGTGCAGGAGAAGATGTCAAGCTTTGCACTTTGACTTTGAACAAAATGTATTAGGTTACTTTCATGATTCTTGGAAACTTGTTCAACCAATAAAACATAAAAAATGAGGGGAATTAAAGGAAAAGGATAAACTCTGCAAAATGATCAATATATATGTATGTTGTGTATGTGTGTGTCAAGCAGTTTCTGCATTCTCAAGCACCACTGTTGTTCAATGGAACTGATAAAGTTAGTATCCATGTATATTCCTATCAAAGTTACTGCTATAGTCTTCTTTTTCTTTCTTTCTAGCAGTCAATCTCATCCTTTAGACCCTCTTAATCCAGATGAAATCAACCGGTCTAGGGATATCATTCAGAAGTCTCACCTTGGTTCCCTCTCGAATTTAACATTTCACTATCTTGATCTTGAAGAACCAGAAAAGGAGGATGTGCTCCATTGGTTGTCCTTGCATAAACCAAGAAATGTTTCTTTTCCTTATCGCCGAGCCAAAGTGGTGGTTCGCGCAAATGGTGAGACTCGTGAAGTCGTCTTAGACCTTATCAGTAGCTCTATCATATCAGAAAAACTATACACTGGTCATGGTTTCCCTTCATTTACTCTTGATGAAATTATACAGTCTGTCGTGCTGACAATAAGGAATCCTAAATTTCAAGAATCAATAATGAGTAGGGGTTTGAATATATCGGAGGTCAGTTGTATACCACTGTCAGTTGGATGGTTTGGTGAGCTGAAGACCAAAAGAGTTCTTAGTGTTACATGTTTTTATAGGGGAGGGACGACAAATTTTTATGCAAGGCCTATTGAAGGAATTGTTACACATATAGATGTTGAATCAAGAAAGGTTATCAAGTATATCGATAGATCCAGAGTCCCCCTGCCTAAAGCAGAAGGTGCGGATTTCCACTCATCAAGCCAGGGATCAATCACTTGCAATGTGTCTAACTCCAGCAAGATTACCATAGAAGGTCATGAGGTCAAATGGGCTAATTGGGTTTTTCATGTTGGATTTAATGCTAGAGCAGGGACCATTATATCTACAGCTTCTGTATTTGATGCTGCAATAAATGAATATCGACGTGTGCTCTATAGAGGACATATCTCTGAGACATTTGTTCCTTACATGGATCCTACATTTGAATGGTACTATAAGACTTTCATGGATAATGGTGAATTTGGTTTTGGAGGAGCCACTACTGGCCTTGTTCCATTGCTAGATTGTCCAAGCAATGCAGTGTATATGGATGGATACCTAGCTGATGCAGAAGGACAAGTAGTGCAAGTCCCTCGAGCCATTTGCATTTTTGAGCGCTATGCTGGTGATGCTGCTTGGAGGCATTTAGAAATTACACAGGGCAATTTAGTAAGCCTCTAAATTACAGCTTCTTAGTTATTATCTCACATAGAGATGATAGAATTATTTTAGACTTCAGGCATAATAGAATTAACCGTGTTGTCTTGCAGAATACTAAAGGAGAGCAAGAAGTTACTTTGGTGGTCAGAATGGTAGCTACAGTTGGAAATTATGACTATGGGATTGATTGGGAGTTCAAAAAAAGTGGATCGATCAAAGTTGGCGTAAGATACAAGAAATTATATTTAATCAATCCTTTTAACTAGACATTTCGATTCTTAGATGCTTTTAAGAATGTGGATCTCACAAGCGCCTTTCTTGATTTTCCAACTCTTTTTCCTATTTGTTGATGTAGGCAAGTCTAAATGGAGTTGTGAATATGAAGGCTGTGAGGTATAAACACAACAATGGTATTAGTGAGGATGTTTATGGTACGCTAGTGGCGGAAAACACAGTTGCAGTAAACCATGATCACTTCCTTACTTACTACCTAGATATTGATATTGATGGTAGTGCTAACTCATTCTTGAAAACCAAACTGAAAACTACAAGGGTGAAGGACCCGAAAATTTCACCAAGGAAGAGTTATTGGACAGTGGTCCAAAGAACTATGAAAACAGAAGTTGAGGCTAAAACTCAACTGGGATTAGAGACAGCTGATTTCTTGTTCATTAATCCTAACAAGAAAACAAAGATTGGAAATGATGTAGCTTATCGACTTATTCCAAGTCGTGCTGCCATATCCTTTCTATCAGACGATGACTATCCTCAAATTCGCGCAGCCTATACCAAGTACCAGTTGTGGGTTACCCCTTACAATAAGTCAGAAAGATGGGCTGCAGGATTCTATGCTGATAGGAGCCGTGGTGATGACAACTTAGCAATCTGGACCCACAGGTAAAATCTAGCCCAGGTTTCCACTAGACATTTCAACTGTGCCCTTGCAAAGTGTCAACGTGTGCATTTCTGAGAGTAATCAAGATCAATTAGTCATTGGTTTTGGCTCCGATCAGTGTTTTCTTCTCTTATTTTACACTGTCCAATCTAATTATATGAAGTGATTCTGTGTTGTCTACAGGAATAGGACCATTGAAAACAAGGACATTGTGCTTTGGTACACTCTTGGATTTCATCATGTTCCTTGCCAGGAAGATTTTCCTATAATGCCAAGCATTTATGATAGTTTTGAGCTCCGGCCAGCAAACTTCTTCGAAAGAAACCCATTGCTGAAACAATGATATTCATGTAATACAACTTAAAGATGTTAACCAAATGCAAAATCCAGGTATCCTGTAGGCCTGGCCTGATAATAATATGTAAGAGGAGCTTGATAGTTCAAGTGTTTCTCTTAATTTCTTTGTACTTCAGAATAAACTACATCATATGAATATACTCCTCATCTCCAAATGCTGCACTAGCAAGATTGACTCAGTCTTCTGCAGTACTCCGTCTGTGCACATCATAAGACATGTCTAAAGTAACCATCAGTAGAAAGATATAAAGATATTACATCCAATCAGTGGCACTTAAAACTGACCTGTAATTTGAAGCTTCTGCAGAACTTTCAACAACTTCATGGAAATTGTACAACAGCAACAACATAATACCCAGTACAATCCAACG
>JACEIK010000313.1:193592-215514 GCA_018107945.1 Datura stramonium | reverse complement strand
ATATAATGTATATAGTCGATTATGGATACATAACAAATTGACACAGTCGATCTATGTATACATACATGAAGAATAATGCATCTATAATTAATATATGTATTTAGATGATGTATATTTGTCACGCCCTACCTTGGGAGGCATGACTGACACTTAGTGCCTACTAGGATCTGAACTGACTTAATTAAGCCTAGGCACACCTGGTGTAGGTTTGCTCCTCAAATCAAGAAAACAACGGGTTATATCTCGCTTGTAAATGCAGCCTCCAGCCAACAAGGCCATATAGCCACCTGTAAATGAAAACAGCTAACCAACGACACACAATAGAAGGGATCCTATGTGGGTCGACAAGACCACCATGATATCTAGTTGTAGCTGAAATGGAAACCAGACGCTATACTAAGCCTCACACGGACAACACGTAAAATAAAACATATATGGGCCCCACACAGCAAACAACAACTAACTAACTGACAACTGTAGCTTGCAAGCCTCTAAGAATATAAATAGCGGTCGGGACAGGGCCCTGACCTACCCAGATGCTATACAAATAGAAGACTGCACTTGCTACAACCTGGCAACTCCGAATAAAAGGAGCTGGCCAAACTGCTGACTCTGAATAGTTGTTACTGAGGGTCCTGAATTCTTTTTTTCTAAACCTGCAGGCAAATAATGCAGCGCCCAGGGGAGGGCGTCGGTATAATATGTACCGAATATGTAAGGCAATAGATAAGCTGATAAAGACTGCAAGTAAATAGAAGGAAGGGCAGAAAGATTAACCTGTACGCCTGCTGATTCGTAATTTGCATCTAACCAACACTACATGTACGTAAGCTAAGACTGTAATATTACACATTTATAAGCTATAACTAGCAGACAAGAATACAAACANAGTTAGGGTATGCATACACAATATGTGTTGTGTATATATATTTTTAGTATACAGAAAAAAATTATTGCGTGTTTATTTAAAATGAAGTCTCAGAGTTCTAATAGAGTTCTAATGGAGATATTTTAGGAAAGAAGAAAGAAAGAGAATATTTCTAAGAGAGAGAAGAAGGAGAAAGAATGAGAAAATAACTTGAAATAAAGACACCTAAAAATTATTTCTATTTTTACTCCAACTTTTTCAATCAAAAGGTTGTGCAAAATTAAATAAAATAAATTCAAAAAATCCCTATCTTTACTCAACTTCTTGAGTCATTTACTGCCACTTTTACTAACCCAATAAATATTAAAAGGATATTTTATGCCAATTAATAAAATCATGGCCATTTTATGACAATTACGTGTTTAAGTATACATATAATGTCATTTTTTCTAAAGTGTCCTATAGCGGAGACCTAAACTTGCCCACTAGATTATGGGTGATAAGGTGTTGACACCCTATGCTTCACTCCATATTTTTCCAGCAAGGTCCGAAACAACTGGTTGCAAAAGTGTGAACCCCCATTACTAATGATTGCTCTAGGAGTCCCAAATCTGGAGAAAATATTCTGCTTCAAGAATGTTGTGACACTCTTACCTTCATTGTTTGGAAGCGCAACTGCCTCCACCAACTTAGAAACATAGTCCACAACTACAAGTATGTATTTCATCCCATTGGAGCTCACAAACAGGCCCATAATGTCAGTTCTCAAAACATCAAACAACTCAATAACAAAGATGGGAGTAAGAGGGAGTTCATGCCTTCGTGATATGCCTCTTTGCCTTTGGCATGCATCATATGTCTTTGCAAAATCATATGTATCCTGCTGAATAGTTGGCCAATAGTACCCACGTTACAGAATCTTGTGGGCTGTGCGAATTCCATTATGATGACTCCCAACAGTGGATGAGTGACAAGCCTCTAATATGCTCAAGTCTCATCCTCAGGTACATATCTCCAAATTACCCCACTAGCATATATGCGGAATAAGTAAGGCTCATCCCAGAAAAATTTTCGCACATCAGACATGAATTTCTTTCTCTAGTGAAAAGATAAATCTTCTGGTACCACATCACTCACCAGATAATTAGTGAAGTCCGCGAACCATGGAATGAGATCCTGGGAAGCAGCCAAGAACTGCTCGTCAGGAAATGTGTCATCTATACCTAGCTCATCTCTAAGTGTTGCATCTGACTCTAATCTCAACAAATGATCCACCACCTGATTTTCGGTCCCCTTCCGATCCTTAACCTCAAACTCGAACTCTTGCAACAATAGAATCCATCTAATCAATTGTGGTTTGGCATCCTTCTTTGCCATCAAATAGCGCAGAGCTACATGATTTGTATGAACTATCACCTTAGTTCCAAACAAGTATAACTGAAACTTCTCGAATGCAAACACCAGAGCTAACAACTCTTGTTCTGTCACAGTATAATTTTTTTGATCTGCATTAAGCCCTTTCTAGTGCAATAAATCAGATGAAATTTTTTTTCACACCTTTGGCCCAAAACAGCTCCCAGGGCCACTTCGCTAGCATCACACATAACCTCAAACAGTAAGGACCAGTCAGGTGCCACTATGATCGAGGTAGTAGTCAATCTCTCCTACAAGCACTCAAATGCCTTTAAGCACGCATCATCAAACACAAACTTTACCTCTTTTTAAAGTAGCTTGCACAAGGGATGTGCAATCTTTGATAAATCCTTGATGAATCTCCGATAAAATTCTGCATGGCCCAAAAAGCTTCGAACACCTTTCAAAGAAATCAGAGGTGGTAAACTAGTAATCACATCAATCTTTTCTCTGTCCACCTCAATTCCCTTACATAAAATCCTATGGCCTAGGCCTATACCTTCTTTGACCATGAAATGACACTTTTCCCAATTAAGTGACCCAAACAATCATCAAAAAGTCACCCACCACTGAAAAATCATCCATAAAGACTTTGATAGTGTCCTCCACCATACCAGAAAATATAGACATCATACAACGCTGAAAAGTGGCGGGTGCATTACATAACCCGAACGACATCCTATTGAAAGCAAACGTCCCATAGGGGTAGGTGAAAGTGGTTTTCTCTTGGTCTTCAGGGGCTAGATCTGATTGTACCCCGAATAACCATCGAGAAAGCATCAACACCCCCTGCCTGCAAGTCAGTCTAGCATTTGATCCATGAATGACATCAGAAAATTATCTTTCTGTGTCCAATGGTTTAGCTTCCGATAGTCCATGCATATTCTCCAATCTGTGACTGGCCTCAGTCGAATGAGCTCATAATTTGCATTCAGAACCACACTGATTCCCCCTTCTTTGGCACACATTGAACTGGGCTTACCATTTGCTATCACTTAATAATTTTCTTCTTGACCACCTCTTGCATATGCGGATTCAGCCTACGCTGATGCTCGATACTTAGAATATAGTCTGGCTCAAGTTGGATCTTATGTGTGCAAATACCTGGTGGGATCCCAATAATATCTGCTATGGTCCATTCAATATCCTTCTTATACTTATTCAGAATGGATACCAAAGCCTCCACTTGTGTAATACCCCGGAAGTACCTAAGAGTAGACTTGAGAATTAAAAGTTGAAGACTGCTAAAATGGAAAAATATCACAGAACGGGTGATGTAACGACTCGTGGTATCAAACCATGGGTTGTTGTATACGATCGTGGTGAGGGGAAGTCCTAGTGGCAGTGGGGAAAACAGACGATGTAACGACTCATTGCTTGGAACAAGCGTCATTGTTAGCAGTCGTAGGAAAGGCTGGACCTTGGTAGTTTGGGAAATAACGGGTCACCCAATGATCCATCATGAGTAACAATGACTCTTTGCCAGCAGTCGTTGTCTACATGGTCAAATTTCCAGTGAACTTAACGGATGGATACCACGACCCCTTAGAGGAAACAACGAGTCGTGGTGAGACTCATTTTGAGGAAGTTCAGAAATTTCAGAGGGGCAAGCAACGATCGACTCAACGACCCAATGGACCAAAGGACGAGTCTTCCTGTCTAGCCGTGGTTTGATTCCGGAAGCAAGGCCTGAGCAGTGCATATGACAGGACATACCACGAGTCGTCATAACTTCCAATGACTCATTGGTACGTCCGTTGGATCGATCTGGACAACTTTTCTGGGAAGTTTTATTAAGGGCATTTTCGACCATGCTATAAGGCCCTAAACTACGTCATTTCATATATTTTTCTAGGCATTTTAAAGTAGGTTAAGTCCCTATTGCATAGGTCATTCCCATGCATGCATATTAGGATAAATTTTGGAGAGATCAAGCTATTCCTCAAGTTTTTTCCTATCAATTCATCCTTGGGCATTCAATAACTTTGGAATCTGATCTTACCTAGGTATGTAGGATTATGAATGGGTGGTTTCTTCAAGACCCATGCCCAATTCCTCTCTAAAAAGTATAAAATTCTATGATTGATCTATGGGTTTTTTACCCAAATGCATGAATTATCTATTTCTACACATGGGTATGAATTAATTATGATTTTATTATCGAATTCTAGCCTCATGAATGTTGAATCCCATTGATGAGATGATCATGAAAAGTGAGATTTGTGAAGTATATCTGGTAATGATGAGATATTATGATGAAAAGCATGAATTGAAGCTACCAATGTTTATAATTATATTTTCAAGGAGAATTGAGTATTTCTAAGTATGATAAAGCTTTGGTCAATGCCCACATGTTAAGTTTAAATGATGATTTTTTTGAACTAAGCTTACCACACTGTTTTGGAGCGAAGGCTCCCAAATTTATACTCTAGCTTGTGGTATGTTTTGAGTTAAGTCTTCCTATGCTTAGCTTACCACATGGTTTTGGAGCAAAGACTCCCAAGTATGTTTTTAGCTTGTGGTATGTTTTGAACTAAAGCTTCTCATATGCATTATTTCGTATTTAAGATATATTTGATTATTGAGCTTCGTCAATAGATGATGTTGAGCTTCATTATATATGATGTAGAGCATATGCATATTTTTGGGAGTATTGTCTAGCATCGAGTAGACTATGGGTCGATCACCCTATGTCTAAGAACTACGCGCCAACATAGGTTTATACTATTATGTGACTTGGAGGCGGTGCATTCGAGAAGCATATTATGGGAGATTTGGAGCTGAACTAGTATAAATCTATGTTGGCGCCTCCAAGTCACATAATAGTATAAACCTATGTTGGCGCCAACATTTGAGTCAATCAATTCAGTTATAAGGTTAGGAAGCATGTTATATCATGTTATGAAGAGGTCATGATTTCAGAAAGGATGCATGCAAGTCCTATTCTCAGTTTTTTGATGCTATATTTTAATTAATGTATTGTCTTTAAATGATTTTACTTATATTAGCAGTTTTACTTACCTTGCATACTCGGTACATTCCACGTATTGACCACATACTTCTATGCTGTATCGTTTCATGATACAGGATCCGGCTCTTAGCTTCAGCCCCGCTCTTAGTCAGCTTATCGGAGTTAGCATTGCTTTATTGGTGAGTTCTCATCTTCTGAGGACTAGACTATTCATCTTTTTCTTATGTATTTTAGTTTTAGTATCGTTGAGTTAGTTGGGGGTCTTGTCCCATCAACTATTATGTTTATAGGCTTTTCTCAAACTTATGTATGTATTCTGCTTTGGATGATGCAATCCGATGTTATGGTTGAGTTAGACTTCCGCTAAGTTTATTATATTGATTCTTCTGGTTGTTGATTGAGTTAGATGTATGCTTATGCCATCGATCGACTTGGGGTCTCTCGGGGTCCTTTGCCCCGTGTCATGATCCGAATCTCCGTTTGGGTCGTGATAACTTGCCATTTCCCCAAGTCTGCTGCTACTATAACCGATAATGTGTTTCTGGTCCCCAAAAATATGTATCGTAAGTGAGACAGGAGTGCCTTGAGCTCTAATATTGGAGGCTCCTCAATAGATAGCTTGGACGGTGGGTCACATGATTTTTTAGATCAAGATCAATCTTTTTCAGAGCATAAATGTACAACCCCATACCTGCAAGTGCATTTGCTATCTCATCACCCCCATTATCTCCTTAACATCAACATTCATCAAAACTGTTGTTAAGTCCTCAATACTCAACCTCTCATCAATAGACATGATAGGAAGCTCAGCCTCCTCAATATCAATCACTGAGACCAACCGCATATCATTAAGCTATTTCATAGATCGACACACATTAAATGTCACTTCTTTATTGTTCAACCAAAACTTCAGTTGTCTGATCTCCATATCCACAAGAGCATGATCGGTGGCAAGGAATGGTCTCCCTAAGATAATGGGGACCTCGAAATCTACTTCAAAGTCAAGAATAATAAAGTCGTCCGAAAATATGAAGGACTCAACCTTCACCAGAACATCATAAAGAATCCCCACTGAATTATTCACTGTGCGATCTTTCATCAATAACCACATTGTAGTTGGTTTGGGAGCTCCCAAGACCAATTGTCTAATCACTGCCAGCGACATCAAATTAATACTAGCACCCAGATCACATAAAGCCTTAGCAAAGTTTAATGCTCCGATGGTGCACGGTATGGTGAAAGCTCCAAGGTCTTTCTTTTTCTGCACAAGAGACCGAGATGCTATTGCACTACAGTGGTGCAAGTTATCACCAAGCTTAAAGCTCACGGTCCTCTTCTTAGTGATGATATCTTTCATAAATTTTGCATAGACGGGCATCTGCTCCAGTGCCTCAACTGAAGGGATGTTCATAGATAATTATTTTAGCATTAAAATGAATTTGTGATACTTCCCATCTTCGATCTTCTTCTTCAGCCTCTGCGGGAAAGGGGAAGGAGGTCTAGGAATGGGCGTTATCTTTTGAGATACCTCCTTCTCCTTCCCTTTTTCAGACCCATGCTCCTCTGCATTACTAGGAGCTGTCTTCTCAACTGCATCATAAACCAAAACCTGATCCTCGGAGTCTGCCACCTTATCATCATCAATCAATGAGGGCTCAACAATCTCATCAGTCACAACCGACATAGGAGGATTAATTGTCTCCTTCCTATTCCTAGTAGTGACATCAATGCAATGATTGTTATCTTTTGGATTCTGAACTATGTTACTGGGAAATGTGCCCTTTTTCCTCTGGTTCATAGCAACAGACATCTGACCAAGTTGCTGCTCAATCTAATTAATGACAATGACATGTGACTCCACCTTTTGGTTCATCCTGAAAGTATCAATGTGCAGTTCCTTGAAATGGCCATCAGTCGCCTCCATCTACTTGAGCATTTTGAATAGCATATCTTCCACCCTCGAACCACTAGATTCTGGTTTAGAATTTCTTAGAGGCATATAAAGACCACTTTTATCATTTTCGTACTCCTCACGCTTTTTCCAGTCACCATTTCTCTCCCTCTACTCCTATCCCTGTATTGGCCTCAGTTGTAATTGTTGTCTCTATAATAGTTCCTACCTTAATTCCCTTGACCTTGACACCAAGAGTCTTGGTTAGACCCTTGCGCATTGGCCCAGAAACCCACCCCTTGATCATTCAAATAATTGGCCTCCTCCTCAGATTCTGACTCTCCTCCGTCATTTCTTGGGGCCTTGCCATGAGTACTAACTGCATTCACCTTTTCCGTCCCGGCTCCCATAATATGTTTGGCGAGGAGTCCTATTGTGGTTTTGATCTCAGCAATATCATGATTTCGCTCTTTATCCTTCCTCCTCTACTCCACAAACATACCTACCGCATAAGTACCAGTCGGAACTTCTAACTCTCCTGTGTTCCATACGCGGTTGGTTTTGGTGAATCTATCAAGTACCTCGACAACCTCTGTATATGTATGACTCATGAATATTCCACCAAAGATAGTATCTACCACTACCTTGGTATTAGCATTCATAGACCTATAAAATATCTCCAACAATGTATCATCTAGGATTCTGTGGTTGGGAACCTTCTTTAGCTTCTTGTTAAACCACAACCAAGTCTCATGGAGTGCTTCAGAATTCAACTATCTGAAGTTGTAAATCTCATCCTTTAGCTGCAACACTCTGGAAGGTGGAAAGAATCTCTCAAGAAAAACCCTTTTAAGCTCCCTCCAAGTAGTGATAGAATCATTTGACAATTCAGCCAACCACAACGTTGCCTCACTCCCTAGTGAAAAGGGAAATAACCTCAGCCTTATTGCATCCTGACTCACCCTGGTTGTTTGTACGCCTTGAAAATACCCACAAAATTAGTCAAATGAGTATATGCATCATCAGTAGCATGACCAGCAAATATCCCCTTCATGTTGAGCAATTGGATCATTGCACTAGTAATATCAAACTTTGCCCCAGCAGGCAAAGGGGACAATAGCTCCGATGGCACAGGCCTCATCAATATCAATATCATCATCGTCATCAAAGTACCGGTGCATTTGCTGGTCTGGACCTCTGTTCCTTCTAGCTTTTTCAGCTTCGGCGGCTTCGCATTGCTCTTCAGCAAGCCTAGCTGCCTCTCTTTCCCTTGAGCGAGCTTGTTCTCAGCCAACATTTGGGCTGTTGCTTCTTCCACTATTTTTTGCCCATGTGTGTTGGCCATTTTCCTTATATTCCTCAGTGTTTGCTCAAGTTCGTGATCAATTGGAACCAGGGGATTTCCTTGGCTCCGAGTACTGGGCATACACAAACCTGAGACCTATAAAGAAACAAAAACAACAAAGAAAAATTAAAAGGAAGTAAGGACCAATATCAAAGCAAACACAATTAACAAAAGCCTATGTTGTATTCCCCGGCAACGATGTCAAAATTTGATATCGCCCAAATTACACTTCGTAATGAGATATAAAGCGGTCGATGTTCAAATTAGAACCCAACGAGGATTAGGGTCGAATCCTACAAGGATCAAGGTGAGAACATTAGTTAATACGTTTTAGCTAATACTATTGGGTTGCTTATTTCCTAGGGGGAAAATTGTAACAAGAAAATAATATAAAACAGTATAGATCAATGAGTAGATTTGTGATTAAAATTGATTGTATTCAATGAGTGAGTTGACTAGGATTGTGCTCTCCATGACTTCATAACAACAAGGTATTTTATACTAGTGATCTATTATAGTGTTTATCATGCAATATCGGTAAGTTAAATTCACCTAAAAGGTTAGTCCCCTAATTAGATGATTATCACCACACAACTTGATCCGTATGCGGATGTATACTTGATTAACCCTTACCCTTGATATCAGATTAGCTATTCCCGACAAGATCAAGCTATTAGATGAGGGTTGATTGCGTTAAATCTCCATTGTTAATCCTTTTTTCCATTCATTACCCCCTTGATTCGGTGAGTAAGAATAAAACAAACTCCAATGTTCGCGATCATTGAAAAGCAATTAAAACGAAGGAAAAAATAATACATGAATAAACCGCATTCAAGATTCACTAGGTATTTTTGCCTATGTATGTTAATTCATCATGGTTCCCACAATCCTAGTTTTGGGTTTAGCTACTCATAATTCAAGAATCACAATTAAGAATTATAGACAAAACCACAATTGTAAACTTACAATAATTTGTAGAATAAACTACACGTCTTGAATTAATAAACAAGAATCTAAAATCAATAATCCCAAAGTTATTTCAATCCCCAAATTCAAGAACAAAATTATAAAAATTATTTCTTGAACCTTAATGTCGATTAACAATGATGAAATTATGGTAAAAAGTCATCCACTATAAAAGGAAACCTACATAAGGTATTTATAGACACTAAATAAATCCTTTCCTAATTTAACAAGAACTGCAGGTCGGCAGTGACAATGACTCGTTAGGTGTCCTAAAGAGTCGTGAAGTGTAGTAACGGCTCATGCTCAACAAAACTTCCCTCTGGATGACGGTTCACCAAGTGACTCGTTAAGTGACTAGATGAGTCGTGAAGTCCTCTATTGCTTCTGAGTCACAAAATTTTAGTGTTCTGGACGATTACATATAACTGCTCGTGACGAGTCGTTGAGTCTCATAACGACTCGTTTCTCCTTTCGTCACCACTCTCAGTACTTCAACTTGAATTCTGAATTTTAACTTGATGAATTCTACTGAAGAGTCGTGGAGTCGTATGATGACTCGTTACTCCTCTCGTTGTGACCCACAGAACTTGTGATCTATTTCAGTCTCCAGAACTCACAACAAACCTAATGACTCGTGACCAGACATGACAAGTCATGATGTTAATCTGTCATTAACACTGTCTTCATCCCAAATTTACCACTTCACAATCATCTTCTCCTAACGATTCAGGGAACGAGTTGTCCAGTGACAGGATGACTCGTTACCTTGCAGGCACTCCAAACTTAGCCCATTTTAGGCTCATTATTCCCATTTCACTTTTCGAACCTGTTTTCCTGAAACACTTAATAAAAACACATTATATCGATATAAACATACACGATATTAGCATATTTGCTTAGTTTTAAGTGTCGAAGGTGCCGTAAAACTATGGCATATCAGTTGGATCATCCGTAGCTTGACTAGTCATGACCCTTCTAACAACATAGTTTGGGACGGTGATCTCCCTATCTTGTTCCAAGGCCTCTTGCTCAAACTCTTCATCAGTACCAAAGTCATCTTCTTTTTCTTGGGTATCCTCAAAATCACCTCCTATTCCTCCTCGTTCTCGAGATAAGGAACTTTTTCTCTCACAACAAATTCCTTCCTCTTGGGACATACACTCATCACATGGCCCCAACCTTGATATTTGAAGCATTGGATAGGTTTGTTCAACTCTTTTTTTGGCACATTCTTTGGAATGTTTCACCCTTGTGGAGGAAGAGTCTTCTAAAATGACTTCTTGAAGTCTTGCCTAGCATCTTTGGGCTTGGACCAATTGGAAGAAAAGTTACAAACCTCTTTGCCTTTACTCCATAAGGTTGAGACCCCTTTTGGTTTGAATTGCTTATCCTTATTAAGATCCCGCTCAACTTCAATAGCCGCTTCAATCGTTTCTTCTAAAGTTGGATACTTTTGGAGTCGGATAATCATGGAGTCAGATTTGAGAAGAAATTTCTTTGTTCAACCCAGCTCTAAATCAAATAGAGACATAAGTTTCTTCCTCTACAAAGTCCACTAGCATTTTTAAAGTTTGAAACTCATCATAGTACTCCTCTTCACTCTTGAACCCTTGCCTCAATGTGTAGAATTTTTTTGAGTTGATCTTGCTCTTTCTTATGATGGTTGTCTTCAAGACATCTCAATTAGGAATAACGTCAACACCCATATCCCTTGTACCTCTTACCACATATTTCCACTATGTCGAAGAAAACCCTTCAAATTTGAGAAATAACATAGGTTGCCTTCTTCACCTTGGATATGTCATTGGTTTAGAAAAACCTATCACATTTAGTCACCCAATTGAGGTATTCTTTGGGGTCACGACTTCCTTTGAAGCTTGGAAGAGTGAACTTGATGGAGTTTATCCCGTGATCATTACCTCCACAGTACCCGTGATCACCATATTGGTTATTTCCATGATTGTGTTCAATATTCTCATGATCTCAGTGACCTCCATGTCTTCCCCCTTGCATGTGCATTTGCATTCTAGCTTCTCTACCACCTCCTCAATTCTCAATCCTCCCTAGGCCTCCGTATCTTCCCAATTGTTCATTATAGTTGTCACCAAACTTGTCAAGATCATCTAAGGATTCGTTTTCCCTTGGATTCCTATTTCAGGGCGGTGAATTTGAAATTGGAAGGTTTATTTGGTTTTGGACATGAGGTGTTAGGGAGGAGTTAAAGGTGATATTGCTACTAGTAAGAGTTCGATGAGTTGTGTTTCCAAGAGTGGGTGGGGTAACCATTTATGGAGAAGTATTGTATAAGTGATGGATGGGAGTGGGGGATAAGTTTTGAGAAGATTCTTGATGAGTGGCACCACTTGTATGTGCCTCATAAAATACTTGAGGTGATATCACCCTAATACATTCTTCACAACCCCGACTCTTTGGGTCAAGTCAAATAAAACCCTCATCATATCCACAAATGTGGGTCTCTCGGTAGGAACTCAATTATCCTCCTCCTTCGATATAGTACCTTTGAAAATATACTCAAAAAAACAAGTAAACAAGTTAGTAGTTGGAAAAAAAACCTCACAAATCGCTCAAGTTTACACACTTTTGAGTGATCTCCCAATTGGCTCGGTTGATGTTGAAACTTATTGAAGTTGGTGGGTCACGAGGTGCATAATTTCTACACTTGGTTAGAATGGATTCTTGTTGGTATAATAATGGACGACTCAATAA
Organism: Datura stramonium; assembly: GCA_018107945.1. Classification (NCBI taxonomy): domain Eukaryota; kingdom Viridiplantae; phylum Streptophyta; class Magnoliopsida; order Solanales; family Solanaceae; genus Datura; species Datura stramonium. Next base: position 203,333 of record JACEIK010000313.1, on the reverse strand, counting down.
ATTCTAACGGACTTGAGCCAATAAAATTAACGACGAAAATAAATCGAGAAAAGTTCAAGAAAGAATTGGGACAAAAAAATCGGACTCAAAGAACTTGATAATATTTAGTAGGGTAGCTGTTGATTAAAATCAAGTTATGAAGTCAAAAAAGTAGGAAGAGATTGATAAAATACCAATTGATCAAGATTTATACTAATAGAAATGTAACACCCCGTGCATTTAGATCGATGTTGTTGATTGATTTTAGACGTACGAGCCTAGTTTGGTGACTATGTATTGTACGTTGAGCAAAAGTCGAAGGTCGATATTGTGTTCGAGGGATGGGATGACATGCCAAAACTCGAAAGGCCTAGGAGTTGGCTTACCTGCACGACGTCCGCATTAAGGCTTGCGATGCGCTCGTCTCCCTCCGCTATGGGCTGTGTGAGGCGGCCAAGGCTGCTAGGTAGCTCCTATAAATAGAATCTTGGTCGATTTTTTAGGTCATTATCTCATTTTTGGAATAGGGAGGCAGTGGAGCACTCTTCCAGACCTCTCCCTTATGTTCTATTGGATTTGAAGCTTGGAAATATCTTCCAACATGAAATCTATGGTCGGGAAGTTAAATCCTCCGTGTAGTTTGCATTTTGGTGGTATTTCCAGAGTTGTTGGTGGTTGTCTCATAATTCATAGCTTGTTAAACCTCTTCTACCCTTGATTCTTAGTTGTTTAGCTTGGTTATAAGTTTAGGTTGTCATTATGGAATTTCTACCATCGATCTTATCGAATAAGCTCTGTTTGCCTTATTTCCTTGTTGTGGAAGTAGCTTGAACTGATCTTAGGTAGCACATTTTTGGTGTTTATAGATGGGGATTTGTCTAGGTTGGAGTTCGTCAGATTCAAGGTATGTGAAGGCTTCCCTTTCCTCTTTTAGTATGAGTTTCATCGTAATCGAGATCTTGTTATTATAATGTGATCTAATGCTTGTGGATTGATTTTGTGCTGATTAATTAATGTTTATGGGCTGTGGGATTGTGTTCCTTCCTCACTATGTGAGGCCGTGAAATTGGGCGATAGTTTGATTGATTATTACATGTCGGTAGGGCGTTGGTTGGCGTCGAGTATAGATTATATTGTACTTGAGTTGGGGATGTTAGTTCATGTTGTATATTGTGTGTGGGAACCTAGGATCTAGCCGATTAGTAGCTTTGATGGGTGTTCTGATGGGTGAAATTAGGGGGAAAGCGATATACATGTTTCATTGACAATGCTTGCGGGGTAATCGTGAGACTATGAAGTCGTAGAAGTGGTTGTCCATAGATTGTTTTGTGGCTAGTTCTACAGCTAGGAAAGGTGATGATATAAGCATTATTATATGTGATTGGTGGCTTGATGAATACGTAGGTCAATTGCACGATGACTTGATCGCTAGACTTGTGTTGGTAGTCGTGATCATCTTGTTGGCGAACTTGGGTTGCCTACTGAAAAATAGGGGATAGAGTTGGATAAGCATGTCTATTGTTGGGCTTTTGTCGAGTGTAACACCACTTAGGTTGGTTGTAAATATTAGAGGATAGAATCGATAAGATTATGATCCTTAGATCGATATGTGGAGCGTCAATGAAGGCTATATAGGCAAGGTTAGCATTACATTAGAGTAGTTATTTGGTGGGGAATAGGTAGCCAGATGTGGGCTGTTTGGACTTGTTATTGGTGTGTAATTTTTGTTTGCAAATTGTGTGACTTGTGTGGTGCCTTGAGGCTTATCGATCACCTAAAACACGAGAGTTGTTCCGGTTGTGGGTTGAGCCCAGGGGTGAGACTATATGGACTGATAACCATCACTCAAGAGTTGTTCTAGTGTCATGCCCCACCTTGGGAGGCATGACTGACACCTAATGCCACACTGGGACATGGGCTGACTTGGATGGGCATATGCACCTTTGGTGCCTGCCAACAACTCAAAACCAAGAAAAACTACTGCTATATCTCAGCTGTAAACACAGCCTCGGGCCAACAAGGCCACATAGAAACCTGTAAAAGAAAACAGCTAACTCAAAAAACACAACAATAAAGGGATTCTATGCGAGCCGACAAGACCACCATGCTGTCTAGTCATAATTGAAGGAAAGCAGGCATACATATTCATGCTATAGCTGACAAGGCTGCTAGCAACAAGCTACACTAGGCCCCACACCGCCAACATACAAAATATAACATATATAGGCCCCACACACCCAACAATAACCAACTAACTGAAGACTGTAGTTTGCAAGCCTCTAAGGGTGAAAATATTGGTCGGGACAAGGCCCCGACCTATCCAAAATCTATATAATAAAGGACAAGCAAACCTATACTATCTGGAAACTCCGAATGAAAGGAGCTGACCAATCTGTTGACTTTGAATAGCTGCTAAAAGAGGTCCTGAAATCTATCTGTCTAAACCTGCAGGCAAGTATGCAGTGCTCCATACGGGGGCGTTAGTACAATATGTACTGTAAGATAGTAATAATAACTTAATAGAAGATGATAAAGAACTGAAAGTAATCAGTGAAAAAGAGCAAAAGTTAACCTGTATGCTTTTATAACCATAGCTTGCATCTAGTAGACAACTTATACAAATAAGAGCGTAAGCTGTATAGTTATATATTCATAAGCTATATCCAGCAAGCAAGTATGCAAACAAGAACCTAACCTGGAAGCCATAAGACTGGAAGGTACAATCATCACATAAATAACCTACTTGGGCCCCCATAATCCCCGACAGGCGCTAATCAGTCTATATACCCCTACTGGTACCCCTGAGGTCTTGTAAGTAACTGTATCTGAGTCATCTGGGCTCCTGTAATTGTATCTGAGCCATCTGGGATCTTGTAACTATATCTGAGCCATCTGGGCTCCTATAACTATATCTAAGCCATTTGGGCTCCTGTAACTGAGTTTGGTTCTTTCGGGCCCCAGTGACTGCAACCCGAGCACACAAGGCTCTACGAAAGGTCTATAATACCACTGCGGCATAGAAGAATTCCATAAGTCAATAGACTTCAATATGACCCCATAGGATTCACTTTAGTCCTTACAGATAATACATGGCTCCGTAAGCGATTTAGTAGCTCCATAAGAGATACATCATCGTAGCTCTGTAAGTAATCTATAGCTCCATAAGCATTAGCAGCATCATAGCTCCGTAAGCAGTGTATAGCTCCGTAAGTAGTTTGTACAATTAGCAGCCTCTTAGCTATTCATGGCAATAGGCAGTACGAAATATGATCTACCCCAACCAGGGATACTATGCTACGATCCATAAATCTAGTCACTCAAAAGGCGTATCTAGCCCCACAGGCCTAACACGACCACTACTCGTCCCTAAAACAGTTTATATAGCTACCAACGGACACATCCCATGTGCCTACACGTGGCCAGAGGGTCCTGATAGCGATTACAACCTCCGTCATCTTAGACGGAAAAGAACGAGACCTGGGTGACTTAAGTGATATGCTGAAGGTCATGCTAGCACAATGATAGCTCATAAGCGAACAGTAAGGTCACAGACGACCAACTATTTAGCTCCTTCGCTTAGAGCGACTGTAGGGCTGCTACATATCGAACATGCTCCTAAGCAGTCAGCTCTAACTTCCCACAGGCAGCTTACTATAATTCTTAGCCTGAAGGTAATGTTGTGACGCTATGGTTTTAGTCCCTTAGATGTTAACTTGGTTTGTCCAGATTTCATATAGCTTCTTAGGGCGATTCCTAGACTCGTAGGCAGGTATATCTGGACTTAACCCTTCACAACAACATGTACATGGGCATCTATAAAAGTATCCCAGGGCGTTGTCCCCATATCTAACTGACTAACAAGGTTCCTTCCCTTAGAGTATCAGCTAGTCTATCAGACTTCTAACGACTGGGGTGGTTTCTAGAGTGACCTATACGACAAGCAGTAAGTCCGCTGAAGCTAACGGTCACTGACAGTAGCCAATCATATGGCAGGCTATCGCTTAGTTCATTAGGCAACTCTGGTGCCATCAAATCGAAGGTAAGACCATTCTATCAAGATTTTAGCCCTGGAGGCGTCAAGGTACACCAACAGCCTACGGGCGAGCTTTACTGTCTATATAGGCATCAAACAGAAAGTTATATTGCCCAGTTGCACTCTACGCTGTCCAACGTTACCAAGTTAGGCCCAACAGCTACCCACAAGATTCTAAGTCCTTGGTACGAAAGCGAGACATCAGACTCCCACTAATACTGTAAACAATTGAATAAGGAAGTTTATATGACACTCCTAGTGTTTGTCCCACTGTGTATATTCTTTCTCGACGGGGAATACTATAATATAATCTCAATTCATCTCGTAGAAGCTAACCATAATATATATAATCATTAACTATTTGCAATAGCTAATCACAACATACATACGTTTAATTTACTTACAAAAGCATAGGTCATATCAACTATATGATGGGAATAACTTGTCGAAGAGGTTAGCCTTAACATACCTTGAATGTCGATTCTCGTTACTGCAGCCCTACACTGAGAGAATAAGACTATTTTTAATACTAAGACTTGACAAATAGCGATATATTTTAATAATATTAACTATAACTCAACTTCGTTCAATTCGACCGAAAACTCAAAAATTTCCGAGAGTTTAGAAGGTAGAAATTCTTACCTATCACTTGTAGCCGCTTAGGACTCCATTAGGAGCGATTTCTACAACTTTTACTTGGTGGAGTTTCGGTACTCCGGAGCGAATTTTCAAGAAATAACTCCGCAGGGACATTCCTCGTAGGTATGAAACTCATTATCCAAGATGAATTTGCATTTGGACGGAGTTTAGTGGTGTAATTCGGTGAAAATCACTTGAAATAGGCGCCCAAGTGCTCTCTTTGCGGTGAGGAAATATTTGAGAATGATTTAATCACACATGAAAAGGCTTATATATAGTTGAGGTGGTGGCAGGGGGTGGCGCGGCCCAGCCTTCTGCTCGCTCGATGTCGTGCTCGTGTACTCATCTCCCGAGCTTTTTTTTCCGTATGCGTCGTATTCCAAAACCCTCAACATACGTATGCACACATCGGTTAAATGATAGAAACTTATGGGGTGTAACATCAAGCATGGTTAGGAGTTATGGATATGCACTTATAACTATTGCTCGAGAGTTGTTCCGACATGGCTAGAACTTGTAATTGTGATTAGCCTGTGATTCGAGAGTTATTCCGTGCAGGCTTGATCATGAGTTTATATGAATATTGTGTTGTGCTATGTTTGTTATTTGTTTGGTTAGATATGGAATCTAGGTGTGACTTGGTAGTTGCTGTGATTGTTGGAGGACCTAGAGATGAGTCAGGTAAGACGATTAGATGATGCCCTGTGTGGTACAAATGGTGACAGGTGATTCATATTAGTTAGGTGCTGACTGATTGCTCTGGTAGTTCACCTTTTTTAGTTTTGGACTTGTGGGCTTATGGGGGCTAGGCAGATTCTGTTTGTTTTACATGATTTCCAAGATATGTTGTTATTGATGCCTTATGTATTTCCTGTGATATTCGGTTTATCTATTAATTTAAAATTTGATTCATATTATAATTTCCACCTACAATACTCTTTATATCTTCGTACTGACACCCTAGTTGGGTGTTCTGCATTCATACTTGTAGGTGTTGATTGACAGCTATATTCAGTTCTTGGTCATTGTATGGAGTTCTAGCTGAGTCGGTAAGCTCCAAGTCTTTTAGAGTTGCTAGTTGTTATGATTATTGGTAGTTCGAGGCCCTGTCTTGAAAGGTTGACTACTAATACATTTATAGAGGCTCGTAGACATTGCAGAGGTTATAGTATTGTTGTTGTAGGCTTGAAGAGCCAGTTAGTACATGTTGTTATTCTATTTTATGGCCTCGTTGACTTATTGTATTGTATCTTTGGGTTGGTCTGTGAGTCAGATTCTGATTTTTGTTGTATACTCTGATCCTATAGTTATTTTGATGTCGAACCTCATCGGTTCTAGCCATTGCAAATAGACTTGTGGCAGGGTGTGCTTGATCAGGTGCGGTACAAGGTTCTAGTCATGCCTCCCGGATTTAGGGTGTGACAAGAATCGTGTTTGAAGTTGTTGAAATCATTCAAGGGCTGATAACTTCATGGGAACAAACGCAGTTCATTGGAATGAATAATGGTTGCCTTTGGAGTTTGTGGGAACGAATCCAATTCATTGAAACAAACTGGGATTGGCCTTTGGATGTTCATTAGAATGAACCTAGTTTGCCAGAATGAACTGGGGCTGGCCTTGGAGAGAGTTTGTGGGGACAAACTGTAGGCATGAACAATCTGAAAATGCTGAATTTTAAAAATTCTTGGGACCACTTTACTTAGTCTTTACTCCTTTTGGGTCCAAAAACACCTTTTCTCACTTTTTCACTTAGGATTTTGGATCAAATATACCTTTTTTTGCTTCTTTTTTTCCAAGAACATAAGAAGATTCTCAAGAATATTTTGAATATTTAAAATTCCAATACCTCTTAAATCTTCTCGGGATAACCTCAAATTTTAGGAGTAGACTCCTTCCGAGCTAGAGAATATAACTCAATACTTTTTAAGAACGAATTCCACCTCAATCAACAAGACTCATCTTCAAGTTCTTCAAGTTCATCAAATCTTGAAGCTCAACAATGGCGAATTCTTCTTTCCAACTCCAAATGATTTGAAATCTTGGATTTAGACTCAAATACTACTAGAAAATACAAATCTAGTGTCAAAACAATAACAAAACATAAATCAAAGTAAATGTTTTTGGAATTTTGATAAATTTTCAATTTTTAAAAAAAAAACCAAGACTAGATTCCAAGCTCTGATACTAGTTTACATAATATCAAAATGTGAAAATTGAAACCCTAACTAAAAACAAGAAATAATCATAAAAGACAACAAAATGAAAATAAATAGACAATAATGGTTATAGAAACCAAAATCTTCTATTAATTGCAATTCAATCAAGCACCTAAACTATCAAATGATCCTCGAAGGAATTGTAATTCACCTTACAATCCATCTTCCCAAATAAGTCTCAACAATAGCTTCAATCAAGCTCTCAATTCTCTCAAGAGAAGATAATTCAATATTCACTTATAATCTAAGTCTAAAAAGAGTGAAACTCATCTTTTATAGTCTATGCTAATTTATTACAAAGATAGGTCAAAAGTAGTTTTTTTGTGTAAATTGTATTGTTAGCAAACTACGCTTCCCTTCTTTCCAAGAAATCATCAAAGCATGGGATCCCTTGCTTGGTATCAAAGTACGCTAAAGCGCCTCTATTTTCATGAATAACTTTTGTAGTATTTGGAGGTCTCGAACTTGGCTTCTTGTCAATGACCTTGATGCAACTTGGTTTGTATTAAACACTTTGATGGATGATAACCTAGCAAGGATGAATTACAATATTTTTGTCATTACCCCTTAGTTAGAAAAGATCTTTCCATGTGTCTTCTTTGATGTGATGGAACATCTTCCAATTCACCTCGTACACGAGGCGTATCTTGGAGGCCTAGTTCAATATAGGTGGATGTATCCATTCGAGAGATACTAATAGAAACTTACTATACCTCATCACTTAAGTTATTTGGTCTGAACTTATTATTAACTAACATGATATTATACAGAACTATTGGTAAGTACAAAAGCTTTGCTAAACAAAAGTCTAAGATTAAGGGATCTATTTGTGAATCTTATTTTGCAAGAAAAATTGCTCATTTTTATTGGCATTACTTTGGAGAAAAAGTGTCAAGTATGATAAATAGAACCAATCATAATGATATGGTAATAGTGATCCTCACAACCCACCGACTTTCATTTTTAATCAACCAAATTGAGGTTTTAAAAACCACACAAGATGAGATTTGAGTAGTATGGAGATGCAATCAGTTGTGATACATGTTTTGCTCAATTGCCTTGAAATTCAACCATATTTGAAGTAAGTATTGAATTATGTTATTGAATTATATGTGGATATAAATACTAAGGGTTAAACTAATTAAAACCTTCAATGGGTTGGAAAGTTACTCCATAAGCATTTGAGGCAATATTGCCATATATACAATATTTTCCAATTAGCTGAAAGACTATAAAGTGTGAAACCTCATGTTGAAAATATAAGTACAATATACTAATTTGCTGATTTTTTAAACACTATATGGTGAAAGATAGTGCACTTGGGCCTGACAGTCAAGTCATGTCGATAAATAAGTACTATGTGAGTGGTTTCAAGTTTCAAATGAAGAAAATTCTAAGTATAAGAAAATCAATAATAGTGGAGTGTGCATTAAAGGTGATCTCGATGGTCATAGTGAAATTATTAATTATTATGGTGAGATACAAGAGGTCCTGAAACTTAGAAATCCTAGTCCAAAAAAAATAATACTATTTTGGTGCAAGTGGTTTGATCCATTACATAGAGGTACAACGGTGAATCAACAACATAATGTAATTGATTTTAAGTACACAAGAAAATATGATTTCTATGATCCTTTTATCATTACACAAAATGCTAAGCAAGTGTATTATACTCTATATACTTTGTGTAGAGATAAGACTGATCAATAGTTGGTTATAAAAACTAAATCTGTGGGTAGGATTGAGGTCAATAATGTGTTAGATGCGACATACCAAAATGATGTGGATTTTTTTATCAAACAGTGGACGCTGAGTTAGAATATTTTCTAGAATATTCTAACACATATTAGAAGAAGTTGATAATGATGATGAGATAACTACCATCACAAATATTGAGGAAGAAACATCTAAGAAAAATAAATCAGACAGGGAGGAAGAATCTATTGATGAATATAAAATAAACGAGTAAGAAAAATGGGAGAATGATGAAAATGAAGTGAGGATAAAGAATGGGAGAATGACGACTAGCATGTTAGTTTACTTTTTTAAAGCAATTTTATTATATACTTGTTAATATTTTATACTAATGTAAACTTGTATGCAGATGTCATCAGGTGGTGGTGATCGAGGTTGAGGTTCTAATAGTAAGACTAGTAGAGTAGCAAGAAAGCAACTAGGAGGCCTATAGATCACACTGATAGTTCTAGTTCCCTTCCTTCTGCTCCTCGTATGGACTCGTCTCTATCGCCTTATGTCTCCTTTGGCACTATGCATCCTCCATACTACCAGGGTCCACCTCAGGTGCCTCCATTTACTAGATAGATTCATTCTACATTTATGCCTAAACCTTTTATGTATCCACCGGGTCTACTCTCCATCCACATCATCTACTCCTTCTCCACGTTGTTCATCTCTCCACCTACCTAGTTTACGTCTTAGAGTAGCAACTCTAAGTCAAATTCACAGATTTCCATAACACCTCTGATCCAGACTTATATACTTCCTTCATCAGCACCTGCACTAGCACCTGTACATGCACCAGCACCGGCACCGATACCGGTATTGATAGGTGGTGACCTACAGCCGGAACAAAGAGACAATATAGGTAGACTGGTGATCGATCTTGATGGAGCTGGATAAGTTTTTCTTTCAAAATTGATTTATTCATATTTTCTAATCATCTTAATCATTTATTAGTTGACATTTTTATTGTCTTATTGTAGGTTCAATCCAAGCAAAAAAAGCACAACAATTCTTAAGGAAAGCATTCATAGGTTTAATGATCAGTCATATTCTACGTGGGGTGAAATTCCATCTAGGCTATGGCAAGATATATTTAATCAATTTAAGATATATAATTTAATTATTATTTAG
>JACEIK010000313.1:176382-191615 GCA_018107945.1 Datura stramonium | reverse complement strand
CTCTCAATCTTCAATTTATAATTATGATATGCGTCTCTCATACAAATAGGGACTTAAAGAAATGGAAACAATAGAGAATAAATAGAAGTCGGTTTCCTTGTACTTATTTACTTATGTGCAACCGCCCGTATATTATGAATCTCCTTAAAATGATATTACTCCTTCTATTTCAAAATAAGTGGTGTTTTTAGCTTGGGCACACCCCTTAAGAAAACTACTCATTTCTAGATAAAAGAATATATTTTTACCCACTTACCCCTAATAAATATCTTGAAAAAAATGTATCTCTTTAATATTTTCTTGATTATGTAAAATTCTCTCTATTTAAATAAGGGTAAAATTGAAAAAACATCATTAATGTCTTCTTGATTATGAAAAACACCACTTATTTTAAAATTGATAAAGTACCTGTAAACATTTACTATTTCAAAATTTTGTTTATTGAAATCATGTTTTAATAAATATTCAACCATGAGGATCAATTCATCATGCAACATTTAAGAAACTCTAGATGTTCAATATTGAAGGCATTAATTTTTTTCCCCAATGCTTTAAGCGAAGGCCAACAATCCAAATCCAATGAAGGATAGGATAGGATAGGATAGGATAGATGAGATCATTAAACTAAGAGATTTCGATTTCAAATTTCTGAGAATAAAATTTTTTTTGATAATTTGTTTTTTTTAATTAGTAAATCTTAGACGATGCAACTAAATTACTGAGACAAGTGACTAGTGAATGCCAAATTGTTATTGATAAAACAATTCAACGAGATCAAGCCGCATTAAAAAAGACTGACGGCCCTGAATCCTATAAATCTAAGCTACTTCCCTAGAACAATAAGTACGTCTATTTAGAAAATTATATTCCTAACCTTTCCACTTGAAGTATGGAGACAGGCTGGTGCACAATGAAAGATGCCTAATTAGAGTTTCTTTAACCAAATTCTCAAAATTCACAGCCCCAAATGTTACAATCTCGACAACTAAAATTTAGAGTATATTGTATGATCGGACAGTAGAGAAATTTATAACATCCTTTACAACTAGTGGCACAAGATAATATAATTATATCAACTATATCCAGTTTTTTCATCTTTATAAGCCAAAAAATATTCTACTTTTCCTTACTCGTCAAGCCTCGTTACTAGTCTCCTACAGGTCCTTTTTGTTAATTTTTCCCTTGCTCTTTCAACTATGTCTATAGTTGTAATAACCACTTTTCTCCTCATCTTCCTTGCATACTTAACCAATGCAATTGACATGTCTTACGACAATAACAACAATAATATTGGAAAATTGACACGAGCGAGCGATGAGGAGGTAAAAAGTATATATGAAATATGGTTGGCGGAGCAGGGGAAAATATATAACGGGCTAGGAGAAAAGGGAGAAAGATTTGAGATTTTTAAAGATAATTTGAGGTTCATTGAAGAACATAACAACTCGGACAACCGGACGTATGAGCTAGGATTGAACCGGTTTGCTGATCTCACGAACAAGGAATACAGGACCATGTTTTTGGGCACGAGGAGTGATGCTAGACGCCGCCTTGTCAAGTCCAAGAATGCTAGCCATCGTTATGTTTTTCGGGCTAGCGATCGTGTACCGGAATCTGTTGATTGGAGGAAGAAAGGCGCCGTTGCTCCTATTAAGGACCAAGGAAGTTGTGGTAACTATACATATATACTTTTATTTTTCCAGTCAATATTCTTACTTGCTATAATAAGTGTAGGATATAACCTAATATAGATAAATTTATATAATTTACACAGATAGTTAACATAGATAGTGGAATAAAACTAGTAAGTGGTAGATAAGCGTTCAGTTAAATTAGCTTGCTTCCCCAACAATATTAGTTGTTGCACTCCGAATTAGCATCCACTACTAAAAGTGAGAGAGCCTAGATGAATTCAATAAATAAAAAATAAAGATGAGAGTGGAAATGAAAATTTCTTTCGGATCTATTCTTCATCACACTGTTGGAATAAAACAATTCTAGTAGTATAGTGAATTACTATGCATATAAGATTTTTGTGACGTGGGCTCGCTTAGCTCAGAGGTTAGAGCATCACATTTGTAATGCGATGGTCATCGGTTAGATAAATCATTCTTGAAAATATAATTAAGTAAATTTAAAAAAATTGTAGTTTAATCGATGATCTATACTTAGCTTCAACATAGTATCAGGATAAACAGGAGTCTTGAATTCGAGTTCTGTTGTCATTCATTATCAAAAATGAATTTTCAGACACTATGCTTATTAAAAAGAAACATGTACACACTTAAGAAAGCGTGTTGAAAACATAAATAAATATATAAATAAAAGTGTGCTCTTTCTAATAACTTATGCCGGTGTCAGAGGCGGATGCAACTTTTGGTTAGTTGGTTTATTTAAATCCAATACTTTTTATACGAAGTATAACTTACTTTATGTGAAAAAATCTACTAAAGTTGCAATAAATAATAGACATAAATTCATAACTTTAAAAATATAATGATAACAATATTAAAATCTTAAAGGTTGAACCCGTAAAACTAAAATCTTAGATCCGCTTTTAATCGGTGTCACGCATCATTGTGAGAAGTGTCTTGATTTTGGTTAAAGTTTGTTTTTTCGGGTATTAATTTACAGGGAGCTGTTGGGCCTTCTCAACAGTGGCTGCAGTAGAAGGCATAAACCAGATAGCAACAGGAGAAATGATCACCCTATCCGAGCAAGAATTAGTAGATTGTGACAAAATGTATAACGATGGTTGCAATGGTGGCCTAATGGACTATGCTTTTGAATTTATCATTTCCAATGGCGGTATTGACACTGAAACTCATTATCCCTACAAGGGCATCGACTGCGATTGTGATTCTATTCGGGTAAGTTAATTAATTATTTAAGCTTCTATTTTAATTACACTAATTAAAACAGGTCATTTTTTAGTGGATGCTAGTGTTAGATATTTTGATCAAAGTTTGACTTTGCAATATTTTAATTTTCTATAACGTCTGAATTCCTTTTTTTATTTATTATTATTATAGTTGAATCTATGATGACAATTAAGTTTAGTGGCCATTGGCCATTTTTATTAGACTTCCAATTAATAGTAATGATAGAAATTTAAATTTTGTACTTACCTTTTAAATTATCTGGTTGTGCAAATAATGAAATTAACTTAAAACTCTTTTTTTTTTCCTCTTAATTTGAAATGTCACAGAAGAACGCAAAGGTTGTTAGCATTGATGGTTACGAAGACGTGCCCGCAAATGAAAAAGCACTTCAGAAGGCTGTGGCACATCAACCTATTAGCGTTGCCATTGAAGCCTCCGGCAGGGCTTTTCAACTTTACTCCTCGGTAATTCATAACCTTAATTATAATTTGAATGTTTTCACTGTCAGGGGAGCAATGATTTTTTAACCCTTCATAATTTTTTATTTTTTTATTTTTATAAGAGATTTTTATTTTTACACATAAAATATATGAAAATAATATTTTTCTTCTATTCAAATTATAAAAGCACAGGAGATCTTATTACTAGCTCTATTTTTCTCTACCTATGGAAACAAAGAAAAAGTACAAAAAGAACCATGAAAACAATTTTGAAAAATACAGAATGAAGGGTGAAAAATACATCTGAAGTATCATGATTTTTTGAGTTTCATATCTGAACTAGTAGAATTGTAAATTTCCTACCTGAACTATTACCAAATGTTTGTCTAAACACACCTAAATTATTAGTTGTTCATTTTTCCTACCGGAATGATGGTGACATTTTAGGTAAGAAACTCGCACACCTTATAATTGAGTCATGTTTCGTAAACATCTGGTGATAGTTCAAGCAGCTTGGAAAGTCATACACCTGATAGTTTAGGTATGAAACTGAAAAAATCGTGATACTTCGGACGTGTTTTTGATTGTTAACTCAAAGATATAATTAATTAAGATAAGTACACTCCAGAAATCACAAAATAGTAACTACATCGACATTTTATATTCACTGACTTAAAATCTTGAACACGTCTATATATGTCATCAGGGCATATTTAGTGGGGAATGTGGAACGCAATTGGACCACGGTGTGGTGGTGGTTGGGTATGGCAGGGAAAACGGAGCGGACTATTGGATCGTGAGGAACTCATGGGGCACAAATTGGGGCGAAGATGGCTACATCAAAATGGCGCGGAATGTAAAAGACACAAATTCAGGCAAATGTGGAATTGCTATGGAGGCTTCTTATCCAATTAAGAATGTCATAAACAAAATTACTGCTGGAGAAGAGGCCACAAATTAAGTGGATAGTTTGGGTTATATCTATTTTGTGATTTTTATGTTTATTAACTTAATGACTAGTGTAGGTAATTTCTTTATCTCATGGGCATTGTTACTTCATGAGCATTATTTGCGCATATTTCCTTGTAATGCAATTGTCTTGTATGTTTATTTAAGGATGAGAGCCTTCATTTTATGTTTTAGAGTTGACAAAGAGAAATCAGTTACGTCATATTTACTCAACTAAGATGTGCTCTCTAGTTTCAATTTATGTGATGTTTTATTTGATACGGAGTTTTAAGTAAGAAAGATTTTTAAAATTTATAGTCTAAAATAAATCATATATATATTTATGTGATTATAAATTATTTCATTAAAGGTGAAATAAGTATTTTAAAGTTAAATTATCACTCCCTCTATTTCAAAATAAGTGACGTTTTGGCCTTTTGATTTTGTTTCAAAATAAGTGGTGTTTTACATAATCAAGAAGACATTAATGATGTTCTTCCAATTTTACCCTTATTTAAGTGGAGAGAGTTCTACATAATCAAGAAAATATTAAAGAGTTACATCTTTTTCAAGATATTTATTAGGGGTAAATGGGTAAAATAACATTTTTCTGTCTATGAATGAATAATTTTCTTAAGGAGTATGCTTAAGCTGAAAGCACAACTTATTTTGAAACGGAGAGAGTATTAAAAATAAAAATTCATTATTTTTTTTGAATTAACTAAGAATGAAATTGTGTCACATAAATTGTCTCGAGGGAATATTACTTACCAACCAATGCTTTTGCATGACTTGCTTTTCTTTTACCATACTATTCTGAATTTTGAAGGAACATTTTATTTGTCAAGTTTGACCTCAATAGAAGATATGTTGTCTGTTTCGTATGTTTATTAAACATTTAAACTTTCTATATTACAAGTTATATGCTTTTGTAGTCATAAAAATATGGTGAGATATTTAATACCACACGTTTTAAGGTTACTTTGTTAAATTAATGGACTCTTAAATTTCTCTTAAAAATAATTGCATTAATTTGTTATCATTAACACGAATTGTCTTATTTTGGATGATGTTTAATTTTTTCTCTTAAATTTGTGATATTTAATTTTTATTCTTCAGTATATTAAATAATAAAAAGATGATCGAAAATATCTCTAACATCAAAAAGGCAAAAAAAATTGCATTAGTTGCTACATAACTTATGCGGATAGAAGTATAGGTTCATTTTCAAAATTCACAAAATTATGTCTTAAGAGACATAACTTATTCCATAAAAATTTTGTCGAACAAGGGAAAAATTCTCTAAACTTATGCCTTTTAAATTAAATATTACACAACTTATTTCAGTAAAGGAAAAACTTCTCTAAACTTATGCCGGACAAGACAAAAATTTTACAAAATTAGGTTATAGTTAAAAGCACTTTGGCATACAAATTTTTATTAAATGAGAAGAAAGAACAAAAATTAAAGATCACCAATTTGAAGAGCAAAAATTAAATATCATAAATTTGAGGGATAAAAATTAAAGACTAACCTAAAATAGAAGTAATATGTCAAAAGCTTGAATTAGAAGTAGCGATAATTACCTGACAGATCAAACTTCAGCCTTCGAATTACCCTTCATAATTATAACTTTAAAAAATTACTAAACATACCTATATTTTGAATTTTATAGCAAATTCCTAAAAATATACCCTATGGCTTTCCCTGCCTGTTCTCTTTTTCACTTCCATGCAGCCCCCTTCCCTTTCCCGGTTCTTCTTCGTTGCCTTTTTCCTCCTCTTTCTTCGCTCTTCTCTTTCCTCTTTTTTCTCATTTTCTGTTTTTCATTAACATTAAGTCCAAAATTCTACAGCTCAAAATTCTTTAAGACATTCAACTAAATTTTGAAAATTTCTTCATCGGGGTCTGCTTTCTTTGGGTCTTTCAGCACTTTGTCAAAACAGTGACGACTAGACAGGAGATAGGCCAATGTTCGATCCTTTCCCATAGCCCCCCATTCAGGCATTCTTCCCCCTGTTTGCAAATTCGTCGCGTAACTCTTGTATCCTTGAATCCAAACTTAATGCGCGATCTTTCTAATACTCCAACTCTTTGCCCATCTCAGTAATTTTTTTGGCATTGTCATCGTGCAATTGTCAATGGACGGTCTTAGAATCTTGAACCTTTCTCTTGAGAAGCCGATAGAGAGTCTGCGATTGGGCTTTCTTATCCTCCCCATGCTTGCCTCATTTAATATTTGATATTGCAGTACAAACCCAATCGTCATGTAGCCACTCAATGTATCCAGTTACATAGCCAGCCTGATATCGGTCTGCCTCTATGCTCTTCTCATCGAGGTAGATTTTTTTGTTCCACGCCTTTGCGATGTCCAAAGAATGCGGAACAAAATTGTCCTTGTAGTCCACCTGGTATGCATCCATGTCAGGAACCCTGGGTATTATTTACATTCTTCTAGCCTGGCGCATTGTCCACATCGGAGAGTACAGTTGAAGACCTCGGAGTCCTTTCAAAACCAAATAGACTGAGACTTGGTATATACCACGAAGTTAGATCTTGAAAACCAATTGAACATCCATTGCATGGAGTCTTCTGTCAAATAGCCCAACATTTGACCCCATTTTTCTACCTCCTCAGGCCTTTTTATCGGCTTAACACCCATAGTGACCCTGTAATGATGAGTGACAATGTAATCGGTTTCTGTAGGTCGAGGCATAGTTGGATTGCTACTCACCTTTTGAATGTGTTCAATAAGCCAGAGTTGAAGTAGCAGATTACATCCCTCAAAATGCTTGAACCCATTTTTGCATTTTCCTAAGGCTCGATAGATGTCAGCCACAATCATTGGGACGATCGTACACGGTCCTTTGTCAACACCTTTGCACAAGGCATGAACGATTGAAATAAGGCGGATATCAATGTCTTCCTCGGCTCCACGTGGGAATACCACCATCCCCAGAAAATAAACCATGAATTCAAATATTCTTTTTCTCATCCACGATCTCGGATCGGGACTCTCTATTTCGTAGATCTCGCGAGACGAATTGTGACCAAACCTGTTGAGAAAATAAGTTCTCGGCATCCTTCCCTTCATTACATAGAACACCATGTTGCTACCTCGTAACCCCAACTTGTCACGCACATCTTCTAAGGTGACACGTTTCGGTATAACCATTTCAGCTTTTTCCCATTTCTTGTTCCTCCATAACAACCTCACATTTTCTACATACCCTCCAATTTCTTCCAATAATGGAGTCATCTCAATATCACCAAATCCGAAAATAACCTTTTTTTCGTCCCAAAATGCGGTGGCCGCTTCGATAAGTTCTCGACACAGAGAAACTTGCATAAGAGAAGGTAAGTTTCCTAACACTTTTCTTACCTCATTTTGATCATATTCTCCTAAATCGACCCACCATGATTTCAATCCCACGGGCATGCACCAAACCATGCCAAACCTTGGGTAGGAGGTAGGGAGGCTCATTGTACCTGTAATACAAAGAAGGTTAAACAACCTACCCACCCAGGAGCAAAATGACATTACTTAAATATTATTCTCTCTCAAAATGCACATAATTTATGGATCGTCTTCCTCGAGATTTTAAAATCTCTTAAGACTCAGGGTAAGGTTTCCCTATTAATCCTCACGTGTCATGGACATCACGATTTTTCTAAACTTAATATGATGTGCATACCTTATTAAAGGCGTACACAATCAAGATCTAGGAACAAGAGTGGGTATGACACGGTTCCCTCGAGCAGACAACTCGAGAGTGAGGAAGCTTATGACCGTTGACGCACCGCTGATCGATCAAATCATAAGGCATTCTTCGAGGTTTTTAATAGTGAACGAACGTGAAACCACGCAACCGTTGTCGTGTGTGATAGTGAGAAGTTCCCAAGTGGGGGAAAGTATGAGCGGCATGACAATGAATAAAACACATAGCAAATTGAACAAGTAAATATTTATTATAAATTGCAAGTGGTAAGTAAATAATAAACGGTGAAATGAAAAGAAAAAGAAACAAACTGTTAGTAACTTCATGTCAAAAAAAATAGATAAGGAATAAACTATTATAAAAACAAATAAGCAAAAAGGATTTAATAATGGTAGAAAAACTCAAATAAAATCCCACATAAAATGAATATGTTGTGGTTTAAAGCCTAAAATCCCTAGCAGAGTCGTCATGCTGTTGCCCCTCATTTTTCTGGCGAAAAACGGGACTCAACATATGACAACTCTTAAAAGATAAAAGAAGAGGAAGAGTTGCCACCTAACGAATTATGGTGCGTTAGGGCACCATTTTATGCTAAAAGTCTATTTATCTACCTAGGTTACCAGAGTCAGGCAAGGACTTAAATTACCTTGTAAGGAAGGTGTTAGGCACCTTTCAAGGTTCACAAATGTAGTTCCCGGTTTGATCCATTAATGTGTGGAGGGAAGTTAATTAATGAGCAAACAAGGGTTGATTTTTAACTTAAGTTATTTAAATTTAAACTAGATTGATAAACGTAAAATAAATAAAGAAATTATAGACAACCGAGAGAAAGAAGGTGAGACAGAATACATTTAAAGACTATCTTTATCACATAACGACAGTTGTTACATTTAATTAAGAAAATTAATCAAAAATACAAAATGTTACAAATATAATAACTTACAATAAGGGACATTGACAAATACAAAATTTAACAAATGAATAACCGAAGTTTGAAGATAAGGGGTCGAACCTCATAGAGGCGCCTAGGTATCCCCGAAAGAAATCAGGTCATACGTAGTTCTGTATTTAAAAGGAAAGGGGTAATTTTAACCTAAATGGATCACCCCATGCAACTTTAAATAATACTTCGTAATGATTTACATTGCTCGTATTATTCAGCGAGCACGAACTATCATTTCTCACTACCCGCCTAGTTGATTAACTATTAACTTAAAGTGCTCTAGGTGAAGAAAAATTAACGGCCTAGAATTTACCTACCCGTCCCGAGCCCAAGGTCCCAGAGGCATTGGACAACTAATTTGGATTTGGGTCTAAAAATATTAGGGTTTTTAAAGAGATTAACGTCAAACAAAAGAAATTCATACATACGATTGATACATAGAAGATTTCAAATAGGCCTCTATATTAAATTTAAAAAAATGATATCCAAACAAGTGCAAACGGATTGTGAATCCTATAGACATGAGGTATAAGAAAGTAAATGCAAGCAGATTTATATATCGCATATTTCTTATAACTATGATTTCTAAACAAATGCAAGAAGGTTATCAGGTTGCCTATATAATGTACGAAATGGCTAATTTTGCATAATTTATCATAAACCAACTCCTAGATGTAGAATTTTGATGCAATTGAACAACTATGTTAAAATAGTACTTGAAGACATGATTTCTAGTTGTTGGGTTTAAACAAATGGTTAAATCCTATGATGTCAGGTAGGTACGATCTCATTTATTTATTTAAAAAGTCGTGGTATCTAATCATTGCATAAAAATTGAACAAAACCTTAATTAAACAGCCGCAGAATTCCATCTGAGAATAATAATTAAACACATAGTTTCAGAAGAAGACGACAATTATAAACTTCGTAAGCAGATTTTCTACTAAGTTACTTCAGCATTTTTCAAAATTGCATGCAGTGATTAATGAACAGATTCTAACCTTATTACCGGATTAATTCAAGATTAAACAGAGGTTGTACAAAATAGGATACTGATACAAGAATTCATTTAGTCATTCAGGCAGATTTATTAACATTATACAACACCTACTTTAAATTAAAAGTTACGGCTTATGCAGATATCAACTTTAACTAAAACAAGTTAACCTTTGTAATCCTTATAAACATTATTCCAACTGTTATTTCAGACTAAATTCCTAGAAGCATGAATTCTAGTGTCGTTATTGATTAAACTGAATTCCCATAAGTAATGTTTCTAAGATGCAATTATAAGATATTTTTCAAGTTAAATCATTTGAAATCCTATAGACATGGTTTCTATCGTTGCGTATGTTATGAAAATCATATAGGCATGATTTCTAGATTAACAATAAAAAGCATCACACAATCCCTCGCCCCCAGACCCCTTTCCACTATTTATTATCGTTTTTACACTTATTACAAACTGAAAAAATAAAATAACAAATTAATACAAAAATTTTAAAAATATATAAATAAACTAAAGAACAACTCAATAGTCCTTCGTGTCCCGGGCACTATTCATCCCAAAAGGAATAACTTGTTAAACAAGTAATACCACAAGTACACGCACACAAACATACATTTGGGAATCTATGAATCCTAACTCGTTGATTAGCTATTTAAATATGCAAACAGATTACCAGAATATAACAGGGTAACAAAGCAATTCGAAATCATTAAGGCTTAAAACAACTAGAAAATTAACACAGTATTATCGATAACAGTACGGAGAAATAAAACTGACCGGTGAATCAGTAGATGAATAGAGCAAAAACAACAATTTCAGAAAAGTTTTTTCCGTAATTGAAGTCCAAACCTCAATACGTCAAGATCACAAGGATATCGTGGATCCCGATCATAAATTCGAATTTGGGAGTTAATTAATATTTCATGTCTGTAACTTCACTGTAAATTTAACTATACCAATTTTTTTGCCAACACTTATATCTTTGAGATATATTTTATCGATAATTTTTAAAGTTAAATCAAGCATATCATTGTTTAAATATATTGATCTTTGTGTTTAATTTTTAAAGAGAGAATACATCAGTACCTTCCTGAAGTAAGACCTTAGTTTCAAGGAAACACTTAAACTTTGCGGGGGTTCTATTATCCCCCTAAATAACTTGGAACGAACATCATTACTTCCTTTTTTGATAATCTAGCATAAAGAGTGCATACACTCTCTTAAAGAGAGTGAAAGACCCCAAAAATAATTAATTTTTTATTTGTACCATTTTTCTTTATAAAATATATTTTTTTATTTTTCTTGTTATTTTAATTCTTTCTTTTTCTTCTTCATAAACTCCAATGCCACCATTTCTGCTGCAACTCCACCCACTTTCTTTTATTATTATCACTTCAGCTCCAAAATCATATTCAAAATATTTTTTTACATTCAAATAATATTTTACAAAAGCATTAAATTATAAGATTAATGAAAGTAGATTTTAAGATCAATGGAGATAGAATCTAATTTTTTTTTGTTATTNGCTCGAATAGGCAAGAAAATCAAGGAGGGGAATAATATGAAGCTGTAAAAAATTACCGGGGCAAGAAGGAAATGCAGCCACGAGTTGAAGTACAGAATAACTTTTTTTTTTTTTTCAAACAGAGTTCATAGAACTAATTGAGTAGGTTTTGGGGAACATGTAAGCACATGGTATATGAATACAAGCTTAGGTTTCAAAACATAACAAACCCAGATTATCAAAAATGTTAGGATTAACACTAAGTCTCATAAAATTGATTTCTCTCATGTGAAAACTCAAACATGTAATTCCATTAATCCGACTGATTTCGCAGAAACATTAACAAGGTTAGAATCAGATTTTTTTGGATGACATTTAGGGCTTTCACTTAAATTAAAAGTAATATTTGCAGTAACAAAAGCAAACAATTAACTTAATCAGATTAGGTAAGACTCGAATAATAGCAGATCTATGCACATTCACGAGATAAAAATAAATAAATAAATAAATAAAATAAAACTAAACATTAAGAGGTGGAAAAGAAGGGTGGTGGGAGAAAGGAGAAGAAGAGGATGCATGCTATGGTTTCGCCGGAGTTAATGGAGATTATGGTGGTGGTGTTCGGCGTTAATGGAGGTTGGTGGCCGGTGTTGTTCACCGGAGGAGACGGCGATGGGTGATTTTTCCGGTGTAGGGGTGTGTTGCGCCGGTTGCATGATTGTTGTTACTACTGCCGTGGCCGGCAGTGAGTGGGGAAGATGTTGCATGTGGTCGTTGGGAAGGTGGAGATGGAGGAGATGGAGAGAGGGAGGTCGACTTACCGGAAATTATGGAGGTCCGCCGGTGAGGGAGAAAGGTGTTGTTGTGTTGTGTTTCGGTGGCTGGGTGGAGACGTGGTATGTTTGGTTGTCGGCGCTGGCCGGAGGTGAGGGAGACGAGGGATGAAGGTAGCCGGTTGCAGCGCCACCACCGCTGCTACTGGTGGTGGTGGTGTTTGTCGCCGGGAAATGGAGAGAGAGGAAGAAAATGGTGGTACGCCGGAGATGGCGGAGCAGGGAGAGTGATGAGAGGAAGGGGGACGCGGCGGTGAAGAGAGGGAGAGGGGNAGGAAGAGGGAAGTGGGCGGCTGCTAGGGTTAGGTAAAGGAGAGAAATGAAAATGAGTTTGGGGTTTTGGGGTAAAGGGAATATTAAAGGAAATATAGTAGGGTTAGCCATCAGCCGTAGGATCAAATTAGTAAACGGCTGAGATTAATTTTAAGGAAAATGGGCCGGGTTACGGGTCAAATGGGCTGTCCGGATAGGTTAGTGGGTTGAATCAAATGGATGGCTGAAATTGAATTTAAATAGTAGCCAAAATAGATCAAAAGTGGCTAGAATTGACATAAATTGAATAGAAAGCGGCCAGATTTGAAATGGATTTGATGAAATTGAATAATAAATGGCTAAGATTTAAATAAATTATAGTAAATGAATTTTTATCTGCTATTAAATTAATAAAAATACTACATTTTGTAAATAATTTGATAAATAAAGAATAAAATAGTTTAAATTATAGGAAAATCATATAAATATTATTATTAATAAATAAATTCTAAATTTAAGAATACTTATGTAAATATTATATNGACTTGATCAAACACCTTTTTTTTAAAATAAGCGTTTTTAATCTCCTACTTAGTTTCTTTTATGTTTTCAGTTACTCAAGAAAATACTAATCGCAGGAATCATCAGTTGAAATTTAAAAATTTTGCTAATGGTGAGTTCGAACCATAAATAGAATAATGTCCAAAAAAAAATCCGTCTTATTCACAACTCAAAAGGGCAATTCTTGTTGTGTCCAACAAGACAACTAATTAAGGAAAATTATAAGGAAAAATGCATAAATACCCTTAATCTATGACCGAAATTTCAGAGACACGTTTTTTATTTTACGGGAGACCTATTACCAAAAAAGAAGTTCCAAAACTGGCGCCAAGCTAATGCCATAATTCAACTAGGCTAATAAAAGCCATTGTTCATCTTCAGAGTATGATGATGATGATGATGGCAAGATGATCTGTTCACGTTGAGCATTGGCAATCCTCTTAAGCCTTTTCTCACTAATTCCAAATGCAGCTGCAAATTCTGGTCCTCTCAAACTCTGCATCAATGAGTTTTTACCCACTAAGAACTGTTGATGGTTTCTCTTTGCCGATGTTGTGAATCCGAAGAACTCAAACGGGCCATTCGTCGAAGCAATTTGGCAGAAAGGGAAGTACCTTGGCACCCAAAAAACGTCCCCTTCTCGTACTCTGGCGTTCATGGCTAAAGTCCCATTTGGATACACAATTTGGATCCTGCCTGTACCTTTCAACACAATTCCGTATTCTATTGCAGTTGGATTTACATGAGGTGCCATCAGGGATCCCTACATTCAGTTCCAGTAGCGGAGTCAGTATTTTCACCAAAGGAGTTCAAAATATGAGGAAGTAAACACACAAAGAAGTCAACTTAAAGGGGCTCAACATCTGCTACATATATAAATTATATATAATTTTCCGTTGAAGGAGGTTCAGATAAACCCCCTCAGCTCTGCAGATCCCAGATCACAGATCACTTGCCAAAGGCTAATTTACAATTAAGTCAAGTGTGTGCAAATGATCATTACCGGAGATAGATTGACAAGATAAACGCCATTTCCAGATTGCGCGAGAGGAGAATAATCAGACTCATCCAACTTCTTGCTCCATCCATAGTCATTCTTGAAATCAGGATTCCTGTTGTAGAGATTGTACGTCGACGGAGCTTTATGATTCAATCTCTCGACAACATCTTCTCCGTTTAATAAAGTAAATAGAAATTTTCTCAATGACGACAATGTTGATTTGTCCTCTTTGGGGCTAGATTCTTCATCAGAATTCACAATCCTGTTCAAATGAGCTAGTTTCTGATGGGGTTCTAGGTCCAAGAATTTGGACCAAATGTTTGTGTGATGAGAACCAGATAAATGCACGATTGGCCCCGAAGATTGCCTGGTCAAGAACGTATCTAATTCTGCTGTTGAGACCTGCAATTTTACATAATCTTGACCCATCTTCTTCTCTCTTTTTTTTTTTTAACACTAAAAGATGTAGTGAGAAATGACGAATAATTCAATTGAACACTTACATTAAGAGCAGTTGATAATGTGGTATGATCGAATCCAGCAAGAATGGATGCAGGATAAATTCCACCACCAATGAAGAAAGACTGCAAAATATTACGTGTTACAGAGTCTTATTTTGTTTTTTTAAACTTCGTGTCAAATCAAAATCAGATAAGTAAATTTAAATGGATAAAGTATATAAAAGACTATTTTTAGGAAACTGGCTAAGGGTACCTGGAAAGCATGCCATCCCGTGGATTCTGAGGTAATATCAATGCTGCAAATGATGTGAAGTCTTTGGCTTTCAACTCTATTCTCCAAATAAAAAGCTGATCCCGCAGGAATTGTGTACACATCTCCTGGCTTTAAACTCCTTTCTTCTAATTGATCCTTGTAGATGTGTCCAATTCTTGCTTCCCCTATATTCAATCCAATACAAAATGAAAATTCTAGCTTATAGTTTTAGGTAGTTATCATTTAGGGTGTGTTAAGTACGAACAAAAATATTTTCTGAAAAATATTTTTTAATTTGCTTATGTTTGGTTGGTTAAAAAATTTTAAAAATATTTTTTTTAGAAAAATAAGTTACTTAAAAATAAGAAAAATGATTTCCTCAGTGAAAGTAAGAAAAACAAGTTCTACAAATGACATTTCACATTAAT
>JACEIK010000313.1:109844-131867 GCA_018107945.1 Datura stramonium | reverse complement strand
TATTAATAAGAAGTTTATAATATACATCTAGTTATACATACATATCATGAGTATGTTATATGTATATCATACTTTCTACATACTCACTCACAACTTTTCACTATGAAAAAATAGTTTTAAATTATATTACCACATTTTCTTCAATTTATTCAAACTACTATTTATGAATATACAGGTATATACATCACTCTCATATATCATATGTATATCATTTATATATTTTGTATACCTCATACATTCTTTTTAAAATTATTTTCAAATTATTTTAACATTTTTCTTATCACTCTTTTAACACCTTTTTAGCAGGTAATAACGAGATAAATATTTTTTCTGATATATCTTAGACTAGATTTAAGGACTATCTTCGGATAGGCTTCGAGGGGTGCCTAACACCTCCTCCTTGGAGTAATAAGACTCTTACCCAGATTTTCAATGGTTTTTCGCAGACTAAAAAAGAGTTTTACATTTTACATATGATTTTCCTAATATTTTTTCTAAAACTTAGATGGCGACTCTAATCTTTTAAAACCAGGTAGAAGAGCTGATGTCGCAAACATACTTTGACCAGCTTAAAATTAGGGCGCGACAACTGTAACGCTAAATAAATAGCTTTAAAGGTATCATGGTGTGCTAAAGGCCCGAAAGCGAGCTATATATTCTAGGCTACCAAACCACATGGTTTCTCTGTCAAAACTAATTACCGAACTGCTAATATGAATACACAATTCTAAACAGCTACAATAATATCCCTAAATGCACCGACAATGACAAATAATCTTATGATACCGATTAAGCATTAAGCAATTTATACGAGAAATTTTAATGTGGTATTCAATATGAGGCAGCAGCTAACAATGCTAATCCCCACAAGGGAAGATTACACACACATATATATATATATATAGATAACTCCAGCAGCCAATCTACAATAACCAAAATGACTACGAGCACTACGACGATAAAGAACGAGTTGTATCAATTATATGATGAAGGAAACTTGCCGAAAAAGGTTAGCCTTAACATACTTTAAACCGCTCTTCTCGAAGTTTCACAACGTTTCACTCGCACCTTCACAAACTACTGCCTAGCTACAACCATGCCCATCTCATCACGAGCTTAACTCCACAATGGCAAGAAATAATACAACACATCATAAAAATGAGTTCTATCTCGAAAATAATTCTAAAACAATATATACTTAACAACTCCACGAGCTGCCTCTTCATATAAGTGGTGAGTAGAGCCGAAATCGATAAAGAAACACGTATTAGTCGACTAGCTTGACATTCTAAGCTTGAATCTATCTCGAATTAAGTTTTTCCTTCAAATCTATCTAGAACAAGCTGAAAAATATAGAGAGAACACAGCTAAAACCCTTGAAAATTATTTTGGGAATAACCCAAGTCCGTTTAGAACTTGCATATAAAGTCTGCCCATTTGTGCTACCGCAATGTGCCAAGATAGATGGCCCACGTTGCAGTAGGCTTGCTGCCTGGGCTTCTGGGCACAATTCTGATATTCGTTCGCAACTTCAACTCCTGACCTTTTCTCGATGTACGACGTATAGTAATCTTGACTCATACGTATATATCTTATGAAAAAGTAACTTAAATTACACGCAGTGCTACGGTTTTATTATCTTTGTCAAACTTCTTTTTAACATTATCAACAACAACAATAATAATACTAGACCCAACAGTATTGTTAGGAAGAATAGCAACATATATGTTAGACCCATTAAAAAGTGATTGTTCAAACAACACATAATCAACTTCTAATTGTTCAAAGAAAATCAAAAATTTCTGAGACCAACGTTTAAATTTATTCCTGTCTAAAAGCTCAAACTTTGATAAATTGGAAAGAGTTTTATTAGAAGGAGCCAATGATCAGTAATGCATGCAGAAATTTGCTTTCAACTTATTAGAAAAAATAATATAATATTGTTACTGAATAGAAATAAAACAGTAACAAAACTTATTAGAAAGAGTATTGTGTCGTGGCAAGCCATTGTTTTGAAAGTGATTTCTGCCCGATTGTGCTACAAATCATTTAGATCGGTCGCTCTCTAATGCTCCACAACGCTTTCAAACAATTGCATTAGTGGCTAAAAATTTAGAATTTACATAAACAGAATTACCCAGAAAATAGAAAGAAAAGAAGAATTTTTAAGAAGAAATAGAAGAGAGGATTTTCAATGTTTGAAAAGCTCAGAGGTGGTGTGGCTTATATAGGCCAAAAATTTAAAGGATCAAGAGGACTTAATAAGCCATTAATTAGGCCATTAAAGAGGACTTAATGATTCATTAATTTGGCCATTAAAAAAATTCAAACCAGCAAATAAAGGGAGGATGAATTAAGTCAAATGTTACAAGAGTTTGAATTCCGACAATGTATTTAGATATGTTCTTGTAACAATATATTTCAATATATTTCGGATTAGCTCAAAATATCAAAAGTAATATTTTGTAAAATTAGATTTAAACGCGCGTAGAGGATGGGAGCAAATCGACCGGTCTTTTCTTGTAAGCTCATTTCTCATGTGCCTGAGACTACTCCCTATTACTAGCTCTTTACGACCCCAAAGGAAGATAATTCATGTAAGGAGGAGAAACGTTCTTTCCACAATTAATAAGGGATATTTTATGTTTCACATGAGACAAGGAAGAATAAATGAAAGGGATCCACAGGAATAAACAGTGGAATAAGAATTACTCTCTTTATTCATTTTAACTTGTCACAGTTCGCTTCAGGAGAGTCAATTTGACTAATTTTGGAGCTAAATTGAATTAGATTA
This sequence comes from Datura stramonium, assembly GCA_018107945.1. Taxonomy (NCBI): domain Eukaryota; kingdom Viridiplantae; phylum Streptophyta; class Magnoliopsida; order Solanales; family Solanaceae; genus Datura; species Datura stramonium. The sequence goes on along the minus strand of JACEIK010000313.1, from coordinate 129,073 downwards.
ACTCAATATTTTAAAATTTTAAATCTAAATGTTCGAAAACTATATGAAAAATAGTATAAACTGTAACCGTTCTCATATTAAATATGATATAAATTACAACTCAAAATATTGATTAAAATCTTTATAGCTTGACTCTTGAGAAATGAAATATGATAGTAAAAGGGCATGGAGGAAGTGTTTTCTTCTTTGCATGATCAAAATCAAAAATTAAAGAATAATTTCAATAATACATACTATTCTCTAAATTATTATTTTTTAAATACTTTAATAAGAAATACTTTTCAAAATAAATAGATTTTTACTTTGGCCAAATTGGCTGGGAGTTTGGTTCAATTTCTGGAAATTATAGGAACTGAAACCATATTGAGGTCCTGGATTATTATATATAGGTCATATAGTACAACATAAGAAATGAAGTTGGTTAGAAGATCCACTTAGACTTGAAGAGGTAAAATATTGGACTTTAAAGTATATTATTATCTCATTTTTTAAAATAATTCCTTTCATTCAAATCACAAAGTATTAGAATTAGCACAATAAACAACACTACTAAATTTTCCCAAAAGCATGTCTCTCCATTTAGAATTACATTTTTTTTTTTTGTTCTTACATTAAGCCACTTCTATATTTTCTGATTTGGTTTGTCCTTCTACAAATTTAGTCTTGGATTTTACAGCTCTTGATGATGAACTAGATTTTGGTGAGGAAGTTGCCTTGGACTTCCTCCTCTTCGGCTTCTTAAGACTAACCTCATTATTTGGACTGTCCTTGTAATTCTCGGAATTTGATTGCCTTCCGTTTGACTCTCCAATTCCTTTCAAACAAATAATCAATGCAAAAGAATGAAATGAGTTTTAACTTCTATAGACTGACGGATAAAAAATTTACGTAATAAATATTGATGAAATAATTATAAATACGCCACAGTATCAAAAAAGGAACTTCAATTATGGGATTACTATATTAGAGAGCACACTAGTACAATTAAATATATAGCCTACCAACCAATAATTTGTTTTTAGACCAAATAGACTAGAAAAATTGTCCCTTTCTAGGGCCCAGTTAGACATCTCGTGAAGGATGAGCCAAAATCTTTCCCTGTCTTGAGGCAAAGAATCTTAGAGCAATGAAAACTAAAACAAAATACTCCTCAAATAACATATAGTCTCTCCGTCTTAATTTACGTGATGATATTTAACTGAACATGAAATTTAAGAAAAAAAAAAGAAAAATTTTTAAAACTTGTCTAAATTAAGTTATAAATATTTATATGACTATAAATCATTTCAGTAAAAGTTAAAAAGACATTCTAAAGTTAAAAATTATTACTATATATATAAAAGTATTTATTTTTTTTTAAACTGACTAAAAAGGAAAAAGTTGGGAGAGACGAAATAGTATATTTCTCCTAACAATAATACAAACATAAAATAGGACAAACTTATTAATTTTCAATCAACATCTCGACCAGTAAGGAAACCCTAGTTGCCACTGTCTGATTAGGACACTACACATGTGATTGAAGCCAACATATCAAATACTCTGTTTAACATTTAATTTTGCCTTCTTTTCAGATGATAGAATTATGTGTAGGCTCTTTTTTTTTTTTCAAGGCACATTTTGATCAATAATTCTTCTGTTGCAAGGAATTTAAAGGGGAAAAGACCTTTCTTAGTAACAATGATTACCTTGAGACGTCCATGGAGTAAGGGAAGATCCAGAATTACCAATAGAAGCTGCTGCAAAATCAGGCCCTTTTTTGAATTGATTCATCTAAATTGCACAACCAAAGACAAACAACAAATTGTTAGGCATGAGAAAACCTTGTTAAGAAAATGAACATTAGCATTACTTAACCGTAAAAGCTCGCTTCGATGATGTGAATATTATTTTAAAAAATTATTTAATATTTCAAAGAGAATTATTCTGTCTATAATGATATCCGAAAGACGATTGATTGTACAGCCTTAATGACTCATATTTATTTTCATTACTTGAATAGCTGATTGACCATTAATTCTAGTTCAAGTCATGGTATTACAATAGACTATTGATGACTTTTTAATAGTATTCAAAGATTTTTAGCATGTCATGATAGTGAAATTAATTGTTTCATTCTTTGACCTCTTTACTGCAATTTTATTGGAGCATATTCTTCCATCATATAATGAGATGATTTTTTTTCTATCTATTAATATTCAACTCTTTTTTCTTCAAAGGTGATTAAATTGACTTCTTTCCCTCATATTTTAATAGTCTGCTGGGTCTTTTTTTATAATCTTTTGTTAGTTTTTGTGTTGGTAGTTTTATATTAGAAAAGCTTGTCGAATTCAGGGAGATACATTTAAATCAGATAAAATATTTTTAAGAAAAATGTTTTTGATACGCCTCAAGCTAAGAAGAATTCCTATAATGTTCTTGATCAAGTATTTTCCTTAAGATTTTCAAAAAATATTATCCAAGAATATAATATGAGTTAAAAAAAAATTTCACTCACTCAAGTGACACTTAACACCTCAGCGCGTAGACACAGATCCAAAATTTTGAGTATATGAGTTCTGAATTCTACAAAAGATAACTTGTTGGGTTCTGTATAAATTATTCAGAAAAGGGCTAAAAGTACCCCAACCTATTTAATTTGGTTTATTATTACCCTTAGTTAATCTATTGGTCTACCAATGGCCCCTATTTTTTTTTTAGGTTCATATTTACCCTTAAAATAAACAGAAATAACATCTGTTAAAAAAGGATGATGTGTCAATTTTGTATTGGTTCTTATACAATCTACTTGAATTAAAATATTCACCCCATTTAAAACCACATATACAACTCGTCCCAGGCCTATGAACTTAGCTTAATCAAATCTGTTTTCATGACCTCCTCCTCCTTCATGCTGATTTCATAATATCCTTTTTAACACATGTTAGGTATGTTTATTTTAAGGGTAAATATGAACCTAAGAAAAAGGATAGGGGCATTGGTAGACCAACAGGTTAATTGAGGGTAATAGTGAACCAAATTGAATAGGTTTAGGATATTTTAAGTCCTTTTCCATAAATTATTTATACATTTTAATTAGTTTTCTTAGCATCAATAAAATCATGCAGAGTTTTCAACTGATCTCATAACTAGGACTTAAGCTTCTCTCGATCCACACGTTCAATGCTGAACATCTAAAACATTAAGAAAAGGAATTTAATATTGAATAAACCATAAACAAGGACGAGTCTATCTCTACTAACATATTAAGTAAATCTACATNCATATAATTAAATTAACTTAATTTTAAAAATTAATTCATGACATATATTATTTAAAATTATATTTTAAAAAAAAATATTTGCTCTAATTTATTTCCACAACCAACATGGGGACATAGACAAAAATTTCGTACAAAAATGATGAAATTGCATATGGGAAGATGCATAATTGTGAACCAAATTAACATGATGGGAAATTGAGGGCATACCCAACTTGGTGCACTGCCAGAGGGGCCATCCCAACCAATATGTGCCACATGTTTAACATCAGTTGGACACCCAATCTCCAACTCCCTCTCCTTCACCGCTGTTTAATCACAAATCTCAAGTTATGTTATTTTGAATTTTCAAACATATTATAGAATACGTATGTAATTTTTGGATAATCTAATCCGAATTTGGTCACAATTCGAAGAGTCCAAGCAATATAAACCTCAAATCTCAGAATAAGGAAACTTAGGCATTACCAAAATTATTAAATATATATTTGAATCCTTTGAAGATCCCCTTCATCTTGTTTCCCATGGAAGAAACTATAAACCCCCAAGCCTAAAGTCTGTGATCATAAATAAACAGAGCAAATAGGTAAGCATCACAAAATGTCGATAAATTATACCCTAGCATAACTAAAAGGCAAACACATTGAACATATTATGAAATTATACATTTTTCATAAATATAGAGAAAACAAATTCAGAATCTAACCATGGTGAAGGATCACGGCGGAGTGAGAATTTTCAGTAAGAGATTCAAAATATAAAGAAATAAATATACAAAGAAGTCAAAGAAATTCAACATCTATTATATAATAATTTTCCGACGAACAGGGTGGATGAACCCCCTTCGGCCCTAGCTCCGCCCATGCGATGGGGGTTTAATTGGGATAAAAAGTAGAAAAGGAATAATAGTAGTATACCTTATTAGAGAGATGGTGATACCATACACAGAGATGTGAAAGGATAAAAGAAAGTTAATTCTCCTTGCCTTGGCCCTGCATTTTCCATTATCTCACTCCAAATAATTTTGATATATAAATGTGATCATAAGCATTCATGAAAAAAAAAACAAATTAAAGCTTAAATCTAGCTAGTTGATCCATAAAAAATTTAAAGGTAAAATGTGAGAGTTGCATATGAGAAAAGGGGTATTTGAAAGAAAACAAATGGTGTTATTTTCTTCTTCTTCTTTTCTATTGTTGAATGGATAGTTTTGTATGGATATTCAGAGGTGGAAGAAAGATAAAGGAGGGGAAGAATTTTTAAAAAATGAGAAAAAAGAAGGAATGTGAGAAATAGAGATGTGGCCAACCACTAAAAAAGAAAGGTTGGGAGGTGAATTTACAAAGAACATGTACAAAGACATTAAGAGAACATTTAAATACAAAACTAATGAGTCTAATGTTTTAGAAATATTCCTCTACATAAATTTTCTATAGTATTTTTTTTCTAATCCTATTTTTGACTTTTTCTTCACACTCCATATATCATTTTTTAAAGGAAAATTGAAGGTTTAAATTTGCCCTTGGCTCAATTTTTCTTAGTACTTTTTTTTTCTCATCCGGTCTATTTGGACTCTTTTGTAATAATCCAACCTTCTATTTTAAGTATTAGCACTCTATTTTTTGAATTAGAACTTCTTATAGGTTAATATGATATTTTGGAACTCAATGAACTCGAACGAGTTTCCACACATTTTGAAATAAATTAACATTGCAGATCTAGTTGCTTTGTTCATCGCGATCGCGATGAGCCATAATAGCAATTGTGATGAAGAAAAATATGTTTTAACTAATCAATGGCGAGATCTTTTCGGGTCTTCTTGCGATTCCGATGAAGAAAAATATGAGTTAATATAAAATTTGAGTTTTGAGTTTTTGTTTCATTCTTCACTAGATTTGGACTTGAGGAGTTCGGATTTGAGAGATTTTGAGCAAGCTTTCATCTATAAATTTGGGATAAGTATTATAAATACTAAGTTAAGATTTTATCATAGTTATGAAAGTGCAAGAGGCGGGTGAATTGAGATTTTTCTTCTTTTTCTGATTTTCTTATAAACAGTACATGGGTCGACTATTTAATAAAAAAGTATAAAATAAGAAAGTTAACACAGAAAGTAAATGTCACTAGATATTTATATTGGTTGGGATCCAAAATGGATCTTAATCCAATCCTTTTAGACTAAAAGGATGTTCTTTGAAGGTTCTTGAAGTTAACACTTGTGAGGTGCAGCTCTTATATCTACACACAATCCTTCTCAGTCTCGAGGTACAATGCCTGCACTAATAATATTTTTCCTCTCTTCTATCTTTTAATATAATTACACAATTATTTAATGAAAATTGCAATGCTTGGTAAGAGTATAACAAAGATACTTGAGAAAGTTTTAACAAGTTATTTGTATGCTATTTCATTTTAAATACCAATATTTTTGTTACTAATACTGATTTTCGTTTATGCATGTGTAACCCCAATCAAGTCCATACGAACTTCTGTTTCTTTGCATTTGCTGTTGGGACTGAGGCCCAACATAATTGTTAATAAAGTTCGAGTTGGCCCCTTCTCAATCCAATCGAATAGGAAAAAAGGAGTGGATCTACATCCCACAACTCAATAGCAGAAATTGATTTGAAATAAAATCTTGGGCCGAAGCCCAAAAATCTATATATACTTAAAAGGAAAGAAATTTGCTTAGAATTAAGTCAAATGACAGCGTAAGATAATGCCATATGACAGACCATAATTAGTTTGGCTAAGTAGTTAGTTATTTTATTCAAGTTGAGCGTTCTTCCTCTATAGATCTTTATGTTCCTAAAAGTATTTTTATAATTTGCAATTTTGACCGACAAGTCCTTTTTTAGCAAATTTTCATGACCACAATGGTAAATTGTTCTAATTATACTGACACCAGAAATGAATTTTAATAGTTGTTTTTATATTTATTATGGTTTGCCTTTAATTTTTATAGTTTTGCTAAAAGTTTATATTTTGATAGTTACAAGTAATTTTACGGTTTATTTGAAGCTATTAAAAATTTTTTTTATAGTTTTTAAATCATAGCGATGATTATTATTTTAAATTATAAATAGATAAAAGTAAAACTACGTTATTTCTTTAATTTTCAAAAAATAACCCAAATTATTTTCCTTCATCTGTTTTGACTTTATAATAATTAGTTATTAATTTTTAGAAATTTTGAAATTTTGGTTGTTATTTTAATTTTTTTTAACAATTTGTCTTTATATTTCTATTTAATTTTTTTTGTAGAGAACGACGTTTATATATGAATAAGTTAATCAAATATATTTTTCATCCAATTATTATGTGTTATAATTTATTTTTAATAAGTCAATTCAAATTATTTATATCACAAATCGTATAGTAATTTTATGTTTTAAAGTCATCCAAACTTTTACATTGACAAATTAACATATTTTACTTATGAGAAAGCATTATTTACTTATTTAAAAACTGCTTCAGCTTATCCATCTTTTCTTTATATTATTTATTTGATAAATGTCTATAACCACTTCATATCTAAAAGAGAAAAAAATCTTTATCTGTGTATATACTATGAACATTAGATTTACCAATGTTCTCTTTCGCTGTATAATGATAGCAGCAAGAAAACTGCATAAAGACTTCTAATTACATTGGTGTTTATTTGTCCATGCATAATTTTGCCTTTAGTTTCAACCGAACTTAACTTTTTATTCTTTCAATGAAATTTTAAATATTTGATTGATCTTTGATTTGTAAGCTGNCAAATAGACATCCAAGGGGGAGTGTTATAAATATATTTTCTATTTATGGTGAATGTCTATTTCTTAGAAGGAAAGTTAGGGTTTGTAACTTTGTTACCAATTAAGTTTTCCCCTATAAATGAAGGGGTTTTTCATTCATTGTAGTTCATCCCATCAAGAGAAATAAGAACTTCTCTCCTTCTCTCTCTCTATATAATATTCTTATTCTTTCTTTATTATTTCATAACACATGACAATTTATAATTAATGTGTCATCAAAATTCCTGATTCATGATAGTAATATTTATTTTGATATTAAAAATTTAAAGCAAAAGTCTTAATAAGTTTTGGTAAGAATTTATATGAATTAACAAAAAATTTCGAGAATGAAAAAATTTATTATAGTTATTAATACCAAATATTCGCAGAAGGGACTTTTATACTCTATAAAATTTCTGAAACACAAAATTTCTTTTATATAAAATAAAAATACACAGGTAAAAAATATATATGTTAAAAAGCCAAGTGATTGACAAAGATATTAAATTAAGTGACAAGTTAATAAAAAATTATTTTATTATGTAATAATACTAAACAATGAACAACGTAATGTAATATTAAAGTGATATAATTTTAATATGTTTGAAATAGTTAGATCACAATATTATCCGTGCATCGCACGCGCACCTATACTAGTTCATTATTAAAAGTTGGAGAAGGAATTTAATTTTCAAAATAAGGTTTATGAATATTTTACGCATAATCTTAAAAAATTAAATCGGCAATTCAGGATAATAATCGGTTGATTCACATCTTCGCTGGAAAATTACTTAACTTTTTTCATACTTTTTTTTTTTATATTTTGATATCCCTTTGTAAATATCCTAGTTCGACCATCCTATTGAAGTTGGCACATGTTTTCGTGGATATTGAGGATTGACTAGACCTAAAATGGACTATTGACAAAATGTTCATACCATCAACAGTTGTGGTGGAGTAAGTGGTAAGTATTGTTCCATCGTTAATCAGAAATTTTGAGTTTGAATTCTAGGTATGTAATCGCCTATGATAAAAAAAAAAAAGTTTTATCCTTAAAGTGGAGGGCACGAATCTAAATTAATCAAATTCAAAATAGATACCAAACACTAAACGAAGAAAGAAAAAAAAAAAAAAAAAAGAGAAAGAAAGAGTGGCATTGACTAAGTAAAGCATTTCAAAGCAATTTGAAAGAGGCAATAGGAAAATGAAGGAGACATGACAATGAATGAGGGAGCAACTACAGTCAAACTTCTCTATAACAGCATTTCACTATAACAATCTGATTTTTTTCAAAACTGATTTTTCATGTTATATTTTACTTCTCTATAACGGTATTTCACTTATAACAGCAGTGGCGTTCATTACAGCGGTACACTCTTTGTAAAATTACCCCTCTATAACAATCATCGTCAAATATTGTGCAATAATATTTTGTAAGAAATATATTATGTGTAAATAAATATTAAAATATTTATGATAATCATCATTAATGTCATGCACATAGTAAATTTCAAGTAAGAATATCTAAAAGGAAAACATTGTATTAAAATAGTATCCACCAGTTTTCAAGTGAAAGCTATTGGATACCTTTTTGCCAAAAGTTTGGACAAAAATCTTCATCAATTCAAACGTTATATTATCACTAAGAGACTGAAATTTACAAAACAACCTACGATTATAGAATTCTTACATCAAACTTGAAAGTTTTAACTTTTCAATTAAGTTTAAATGCATATGTTCCTTCATTTTAAATTTTTATCAGTATGATACAACTAGTAATGAATTTATTAGTAATGTATTGATATTTTTAATCTTTAATTATTGAAATATGAAAACCAATTGAGCTTTTAAATTTAACAAGTATTTTGTTTTCATTTTACAGGAAAATATTTTTGCATACTTTTGTTTATAATACCTAAATGAGATTTAAACGTCAGATGTCATTATATATATATAGCAGCACCTCACCACAGTAGTCACGAAATTTTTAGACAAACATTACCACTATAGACATGTGAGAATTTGGTCTTAGCTAGTGGAACAAGAAAGACATGGATCTATATTTTTTCCCAAAAAAGAGTGGGATATCGCTAAATGAAGTATACCTCTAGAAATAGAAATTCCAATCAAAATCAATAATTTTAAATATTTCAAATAACTAAGAAGTGCAAATTTCTCTAAACTTTTTAAGAGTAAGTGCAGCATTATCTTTGGCAAAATAGCAAAAGGAAGATGTTCATTCATTAGTGGGAGTTCCCACAACTAGCTAGAGCTTATAATTCTGTTTATTTTTATCTTATATATATATACACCTAAATTGCAAACATTTAGAAACAGTACCATAATTCTGAAGTAATGCAGACAACCAACAGCAATCATTGAGTTCTGGTAATAAAAATAATGTTCCATTAAGCACTTACAGTTACATACTTGGATGCATGTGTAATGACACTACATTTTTGGCTAAGTTGTACACAAAGTTCTTCTCATGATAAAATATCAAATACTAGTCTATGATTGCTTGTTAGTTTTTTTTTAAAAAAATTTACCAACTTTCTGATGCGCCCTCAAAATGTTCCGAAAAGACCCAAAATTACCACTGCCTCTGACATGTTGTGACAAAAATTTAGACTTGTGCTTGTAATCCTAGCAGAACAAATGTATTTCCAGTTGTCTAAGCTGTTAGATCCGTTGCTGCTATGCGGAAGTCCCAGGTACATCATCAATGGTTTGGCTGGATTCAAGGGGTAGTATTCTTTTCACAGCAGGCGTTACCAGCTTCTCTTTGGGAGGAGGCTGCGGAGGCCTGCTTGGATGGATTTGATCAACTTTATGGGAAGGAACCTCAAACTGCACAACCAACAACAAAGTCATCTAACAAGAAACTAGAAATGATTATAGCAAGAGTTGATTGTAGAGGAACACAATAACATGCAATGCAGCATAAAATGCTAGAATGGCTGCAGATGAATGATCAAGCATTTGATCAAAATAAGTGGATCAAATCGGCGGTGAACAAGTTTACTACACAGATTCTTCATTTATCTAGATGTATCCATAACAGTGGTATGAATATTTGATATGCATTCTACAAACACTCAAAATATAGAGTACCCATGTCAAATCATATCCATACCCAACACTCATACTTCTGTCCACATACAGCTGCTTTAAGAATTTATATTTGTTTCTCTTATTTCTACCTAAGCCCTCACAAACAGAGGGGCAGCACAGAGTAAGCGTGGGGTGCTACTTTCACTTAGATCCTCTTTCCATAACCACACTTACTCCAACATATCCGTGCTTTTAATATCTTGAATTTCACTCGTTATCAGCGCTCAATAACTTCGAAACATGTCCAACAAAGCCTAGAATAGGGAAAAGCCTACATAGAGCAGCAGAATGCTATCTTTTCAGTGTTCTGATTTGAGAAATACAACTATTTTCTTGCTGACACAAGGGTCTCATGATCACCGGTTGTGATAGCAGGTTATTCTGCCATCAAAAGAGTTACAAGAACGTATGTATCCACAATGTGAGTATCTCGATCCAGTTTAATTTCTTTACAATTACTTTAACAGTTCACTTAGTTTGACTACTCAGAAAATAAACTCCCAGGTTTATGTCAATAACACAAACTGACCTTGTATCCACAGCCAGCTACACAAGCATGAAAGCATTCCTGCGTGCAATAAAAGAAGATTACATGTCATTTATGTGCCAAAAGGAAAAGGTTTATGCAATTCATATTTTTATTAGAAAATTATACTCCACAAACAGATAATACGGAATTCCACTAATGAAGAAATCCTTTCCTCTTTGGATAAGAATTCAGTCCTTTTTCTCCGGAGACCTCTTTGTGCACATCCAAACAATGGTAAGAAATCATTCTCAACAACTATTCACTAATAAATTGTCTGCACAAATGAGCTTAAGAGGCAAACTCACTAGATGAAAATGGAAACTAAAGAGCGTCCCCTTGAGGCCTTTTTTCGATAAGTTCATCTTTTGAGGTGAAACAATTTGCACCTTTCTTATGATGCAAATTTGGAAGTTAAAATACAAAAAGAGAAACCAATGTAGAACAACCAACTTCAATGGAGAAATCAACTTTCAAGTGAATCAAAAGAGTATTGAAATCCTTAACTATTACAAACCTAAAAGAAACAAACTAAAATACTAAACTATAAGAGGAACTAAGGCCTCATTTGTTTTCACTAAGATTAAGATGTCTGAATCTGAATGCACATTTGAATGATTAATATGTTTTAGATCTGAACATTGAATGATTAAGATTGTTTGGTTTTCCAACATCTGAATATGGAGAATTTATTTGTTTATAAACATAATAAAGGTACAATTCAAATAAAAAGGTAATTAAATATTTGAAAATATATAAATTTAAAAAATGAAATCATTATTTGATAAAAAAATAAATATTTTTGTTCGCTGGTGATGGTGGAGATAGTTTGTAGGTGGTGATAGTTGTAATAGTGGCGGTGATAGGCGTCGTAGTGACTTGCATGATAGTGGCAGTTGGTAGTGGTGATGGTGAAAAGTTGGTTGATGTTAGTTGTTGATGGTGGTGACAGAAAAATGTGTGGTAGTTGACAATGTATTGGCGGTAGTTAGCGGTTGTGATAGTTGTGATGGTGAATGTGGTTGGTAGTAAGGATTCGGCCGCAGTGGTGGTAGTGGTGGTGGAGGTGGCGGTGACGATGATGGTGATGACAATTAATATAATTATACTGATGGATATAGTAGGTGTGGTAGCTACTGACAATAGTGATTGGCAACAGTGATGGTTATTATGGCAGAGGTGGTTGTTGGCGGTGGGTGGTTGGCGACAGTGATGGTGGTTCACAATGGTTGTGTTTAATGTGATGACGGAGGTGGCTAGTGGTCGCTGCTAGTGATTGTGGATAGAGTAGTGGTGAAATTATCCACATAAAAATACTTCTTAATGATATGTTCGGGATCTTAATGATTAAGACCTATTCAGACCAAATAAGTACTTAAATCTTAAGGTAAACAAATGCACTTAATGGCCTATGGTATGAACCATTCAAATTAAGACTTTTCATTAAGTGCAAACAAATGAGACCTAAATCTCCATGAATCTTACATTAACAAAGACTTTTAAGTAGCCAAGAAGAACTACGATACTCTAAGCTCCAGCGAGGGTTTTCTTCATCCACATTCATTCTAAAAAGAACGAACACAAATAAAATGAGTATTTGTACTTGAGAGTTATGACTACTCAAGAGCCAAAAGTACAAAATTAAATGTTCTACATTGGTTGAGGGATGAGTTGTTTTCTCTTTATATGGTCATGGGCAAACGTTGTCTCATGAGCTACCTACCTTTTGGAGTTGAATTAGGCCCAAGGTCCATTTCTTCACACCCTTAATAGTTAGCCTCTAAGGAAAATGACCTAAACAAGAGTTCTTGATACAAGATCCCTCTAATACAAGAAGAATGATTGGTTTTGGATTTGCTTATTTGATTCCTCATAGTCTTCCAAGTCATGATACAAGATCCTTTTGAGTTAAGCCTTGGAATTCTTGTAATTTCTTATCTTAGATACTCGTCAATGGTCTACTTTAAGGATTCACTTGCCTTGGGTTAGCTTCTAGATATGCATCATCTCTCCCCTCTTGAAGATAAGTCGAAAACCTTAAAGGTTGCTAACACCATACTTATCGGACAAATCAAGCTTGTAGGTATTGTCATTGATCCTTGCAACAACTTGAAATGGCCCATTGCCCCTTGGATCTTTGTCTTCCTTTTGGATAGAAATCTCTCCTTTCTCAAATGTACCTATACCCAATCACCGGATGGAATACCAAATCTTTTTCCTTTGATTGACATTGGAAGCATAGGCACCATTCTTGATCTCAAGATGTTGTCATGCATTCTCATGTAGTTTCTTCATCATGTCGGCCTTAGCTTTGCCGTCAACACCCAAATAATCAGTTGCAGAAATGGGAAGTAAATCTAAAGGAGATACAAGGATAAACCATATACCAATTCAAAAGGTGAATGATCCGTTGTATTAAGAATAGTCCTACTATATGCAAACTCCACAAACGAAATACACCCTTCCCAAGCCTTCAAATTATTTTCAACTACGACCTTCAAAAGATTCCCTAAAGTCCAATTGGCCATTCTATTTGCCCATCTGCTTGAAAAGAGAAAACAGGTTCCTAATTTAGCCCATAGAGTTTTCCAAAAATACTCAAAAATCGGATATCTCAATCATTCACAATGGACCTTGGTATACCATGAAGGCGCACCACTTCTTGAAAGAACAAATTGGTAGCACCATCACCTTTCTTACATGGATCCATTTTCGACAAACATACCATCTTCCCACTCTTAGTTGTGGGCTTAACTCTGAGATTTTGAAGCAACCCGAGATCAAATTCCTCCAAGGAGCTGATGTGGAGTGGGTAGTCGGGATGGTATCCCTTTTGTTCGAGAATCGTTTGGTACAAGTAGCTGGAAGCCTTACACACAAATGTGTCCTCCGACGCTAGTAAATCTGGTTGCTATGTCAACATCTCTATTCGGTGCATAGCGAGACGCCTGCTGGGCTTTGACTTTCTTATTTTTTGACTGAGCTAATGCCATTAGTCGTTTTCTTTCACATGCTTCTTGAAGTTCTTCACCAGTTTCCATTCTCTTTCTTTTGTCAATTGCAGTTCCCGTGTTCTGTGGTTGTGAACTCTGTCCCTCAATCAACACAACTTTACTCGACTCTGTAACAGTGGCTCTTGGCACCAGTTGTGCCTCCACGTTCTCTTCTTCTGATTCATCAACTAAACACCTAGATGGTTGTGTTTTTTCCTTTGTGGTCTTCTTCTCATGGTATTGGACTGGTTTAGGGACTTTCTGTTTCTTTCTTGTGGTAGTGTCCACCGCCTCCTTCATTGGATCATAATCTGAGTTATCACTACCAGAACATCGAGGCATTTCCTTGCCCTTGTCACTTTTGGTTATCTTGCCCATTTATGTCCCTGTTCCTGGGCGTGCTAAGGAGCGTGTTAGGCATCAACCTTTTGCGCCAAACTAATTTGCTTCTGCCTAAGTGTGTAACGATTTGCACTAGGTAGGTAGCATGTGACTCACCGACCCCTGCACAATTTTGCTTACTGCCTCAATTTCCATGCTGCCAAATTTGGATGCTTCCTGATCACACTAGGAATGTGCTAAGCGCCAACCTATGCGCGGAGAATTTTGCTCACTGCCCAACCGCCAGTCTTGCCAAGCCTAGGCGCACTAGGTAGCGTGCTAGGCGCCAAACTTAGAACGGAAAGGTTTGCTCACTGCCCACAAAATGTGATTCCTACAAACCATCAAAGATTAAACAAAAGTAAAGCACTACATAGAAATTAAAGGCAGGAAGAAAGAAAAAAATTTCAGTGAACTATGAAAGCGACTTAAAATACTTATGTTGCCTCCCAAGACAGGCCTTATTTAAGGTCGTGGCACGATACCTTGTTTCACACGTTGGATAAGGATATGCAGGCTTTGTGATGCTCCACATCACCACCCTAATAGTGATTCACCCTTTGCCCATTAACAAAAAATGTCTTATTTGACCCTGGTGCAGGCAACTCAACCGCCCCGTGCAGCATGACACGCACCACCTCAAATGAATCAGACCACCACAACTATGACTTCCGATGGAAAAGCTTCAGTCTCCAATTGAACAAGAACACCAATTGGCCCAACCTGAACTCACGATACTAGATATGCTTGTCATGTCGCCTTTTGGTTTTTTCCTTGTGCATCTTTGCATTTTCATAGGCGTGCAACCTCAAACTCATCCAACTAGTGCAACTTTAGCATGTGTTTCTCACCCGCTAGTCCATATCCAACTTGAGTTTTTGGATTGCCCAATATGCATGTGTTCCAATTCAACCGCAGATGGCACGCTTTCCCATAAACCAACCTATAAGGAGAGGCCAAAGTAGGTGTTTTATATGCTATTCGATACACACAGAGAGCATCATCCAACTTCATAGCCCAATCTTTCCTCATCGCACTCACCGTCTTCTTAAGTATCTGTTAATTTCCTTGGCCAAATCCAGGTCTATAGCTCGCTCCTCAACAGAGGCTGAATATATAGCAGTTTCCAATGCCTTTGCTGAAACATTTAGGATGAATAACATATGGCTTGAGATGCGCTTTCTAGTCAAAAAGGTCCCTACTATTTACTGTAATAACATCGGTGTCACACTGTCACTTATTTGAGCTAGAATCAAGCAGCATGAAACATGTTGAGGTGGACTTAGATTTTGTGAGCAAATATATCCAACAAAAATGTTCATGTTCATGTTGCCGATCAATTAGCTAATACACCCACAAAAGCACTTGTCGAGCCTGCGTTTGATCGTTCTAGGCTTAGTGACACATAGCCTAACTTAAGGGGGGCATATTAGAAACATTTCTTGTTATTAGTTCATGTTTATCTTTTGTGTTTTAGATTAGATTATTATCTAAATAGGCTTTAAGAGTTATCTTTCAGTTAGATAGGTTTGTTAGTATTTTGATTAGCACTAGTCTCCTAATATAAGGACTACTCTTAGAAAGGAGGTCCCTGCAGATAAGTATTTACTCATTGTGATGTTCAATAAATATATGCACAGCCTCTTGCAGAAATGCAAGGTAAGGCTGCGTACAATAGACCCTTGTGGTCCGATTCTTTCCTAGACCCCAAGCATAGCGGGAGCTTTAGTACACCGGGCTGCCCTTATTTTTCTATTCATTATTCCCTCAAGAACAAGGTGAGAAGCACATGCTGCTAAAGTCCCATACTACAAGTCAAGTCAGCTAACAAAAATGATGATTGATCATACTAGATATAGGAATCTAAACTTTCATGACATGAAAAGTTACTTTTAAGTTGGCTCAGGAACTAGTACTTACTGCCACTTTAAAGGGGATCTCTAAGCCGTCCAATACCAAACCTCGTAATGAAATATTCAAGACATTGGTCCAGGGAAACATGAACACTTGTATCATTTTGATGAAGTCAAGAACATTTATATTAACATACGAAGCAAAGGCACCCATAACTGCTCTAGAAGCTCCCTTGATTTTTTAGCAGCTCAAAGAACACAACCATGCCATTTTGTCTGTTATAATATAAAAACTTTCTTCCTCTTCATCAAAAAAATATATTTGTAGAAACTCTCTTTACTACTTACAATTTGGAGACTGAGCAACATCAAGATGTAGAAGAGTACCAAGAAATAATTCAATGGGAAATATCCATCATTTGTAACCGGAAGAGAATAAAGACATCAGCTTGCAAAGGACAAAATAGTGTAGTACTGTGAAACTTCATATATGACCTTGTAAGATTATGAAGAATAGTGCAAGCTATCGAAGACACCACAGTTATTAGAAAAAAGATTATGAAGAATACTATTGAGAGTGTCAACTTTCAATCCAGACCTTGAACAGATGGAAAAATTGAATTTGAACTACAATTGACAAAATTCTTCGTGAAGCAAATGATCTTGTAAGAACTAAGAAACATCACATTTTGAGAAAAGTAAAAGAACAACCAATTGAAGATAATAAGAATGGTTGAAAGACCTCAGAACAGCTGGCGGCACCAGGGGATCGATCAATGTAAGCACTCCACTGTTGATCTTTCAGAACTGGATTTTTATAGCATATCTCCTCACATTCTGATAAACCTGCATATAGTAATTTATTCCTCTATTGTAACTTAGATCAATAGATAAGCCTCATAGAGGTTTCAAGTTTCAAAAATAAGACATTTCCTAAGCATTACTCATTATATAAGTGCAATCTCTCAAGATTAAATAATTGAAGTTGAACTCAGAAAGGAGAGCAACATTATGGGCATTCCCCAAATTTGGGGAATGATGAATACCATCCAATGCCATCCTTCTCAAGGTTAGATAACTTAAGCTGGCAATATAAGAAAACAACTATATGACATTTTACTAAGTGAAGGCACAGTTTTATCCTGTTCATAAACTAGAAAGTCCTAGGCTGTCACCCATTGTAACATATTATCTTGTGGAATATAACAAATTGCTATTTACCAGTGTAGGATCTCTTCCATATGCAAGTTTTTCTACAAGCAGCACAATTCCTCACCACAATGATCAGACAGCAAGGTAAAGAGAGCAGGCAAGTGAAATGTTCACCATGGTTATTTAGAAACCAACAAATATAGAAGCTTGGAACTTACATTCATCCCATGTCTCTCCATCAGCATCACATCCTTTTTTGCAAAAGACTCTCCCTTCAACAATTCAGACATTACAAAATTGTGATTTATCCGAGCTAAATTCATGACAAGAAACAAACTACTACAAGAAGAAATCAACACAAGAACATCTGAAATAAAATTAAATCAGTATCATATCTTGTCAAAGAAATTATATTTTACGGAATTGTTTCGAAACTAAATTAAAAAGAGTGAACACAAAAGATAGCAGGCTAAAAAGGTGGGAGAGTGATGTTGTCATTTTACTAGATCTTTATTAGCTGCTCCTTTTGTATCTACTCCATCGTCTTCCCTCCCTTTTCATCGACTCCATGGTACCGTTATCACAATTATGATAACACACACAATCGATCTATAGAATTATCTAAGCTACTAATTTCATATCTGATGATGTCTGCGACATGTCATACTTCCAGAGAAGAGAAAATTCCAAGTAGGTTTATGTTTTGTCCAACTAGCATTGATTCAGAAATTTCAACCATTGTTTTCGAGGTCACATAAGGATCGAAAATCTGACAGGCCCACTCAACGTAATAAAAAGAGAGATTTGGATACTTGAATAAGGACCTGCCAATGCGTCTTATACATTCACAACTATATATTCTTACATCTGCAGTTTTGGCATGCCAGAACGATATGGATTGTCTGCTGTCAAAAGTGCTTAAGATACCCATGATGATCTTTGCTTGCAGTGAAAACTTTAACATGGAGAACAGATGAATCAAAAATCCAGTCAAATGTCTCAATAACAACCTCATTTGTTCCAGAATTCTTTTCAGCTTTTATAGCGATGGGTTATTATACACCCATAACAACATTTGACATGCAAATGTTACTTGTCTGTTATAGACAAAAGTTATCCAAAAAGTATTCTTTTCCATTTTTTTAATGTCATAAAAGATTAAAAAAATTACTTAAATTCACTAATTAAAAAGCAAAAAAAGCTAATACATTATTAATAAATCACGTTGACACTTACGAGATGGAAAACTTTTGTTAAAAATGGAATATAAATATGTGCATATCTCTCGATGCAAAAAAAATTTAATTACTGAAGTATGTATTGATGTTACATTCTTTGTTAAAAGTGGTATATTAGAATTTCAAAATATCTGGTCAAAATACTAGACTTGTTATTGTTATCTTAGAGATTCTATTTCTATATGTCGCTTTAGGACAGTAAATCAGTACTGGTGCTTTTTTTATTATGAAAATAAATGACAAGCAACAAAAGTGGGAAAGAGTAAAAGCAATTAATACTTGAGTAAGGCTATTATAGTGAAGTAATTTTACAAAGAATATATTGTTATATTGATGGTTGTTGCTGTTATAGCAAAAAAACTGTTATAAAGAGGTAAAATATAAGATAAAAATTGATTCTAAAGAAAATTGGTTGTTATAGTGAGTGGTTGTTATAGAGAGGTCTGATTGTAGTTCATCAAATAAATTATCGTTAGGAAAATAAAAACAATCTCCTTCCTAATGTCCATAGCTATGTTGCTCGGGCTCTTCAAATATGTCGCCAGGTGAGTGTCGGATCCTCCAAAACTGGTACATATTTGGAGGGTTCAACAACATTTTTGGAGAGTCCAAGCAACATAGGTTCATAGTTATAGGGACTTGACATTGTTAAGATTTTATTGACCTTTCCTATTGACAATTATCTTAAAACAGATTTAAAAAGACGTTACTTTACCAACAAATCCTTATCCGATGAGAGAGAGAACAAAGATAGCTGATTAAATATCTCAATCTAGAGGGTTTCTTTCCCTTCTCTGTTTAACTATCACATTTTCATGCTCAACCAACACACTCTTGGAATTCAATTCATTATAAGTAATAACATACACCAAACAAGAAAATGGATTATGATGTAAAATGGAAAATTTGAGTAGCTCAGTTAGTTGGCTACATG
>JACEIK010000313.1:95004-105275 GCA_018107945.1 Datura stramonium | reverse complement strand
CTATAATTATTTTTATAAATTTCTCTAAAATTAATATATAAATAATTAAATTATTCATCTATTAATTTGGGCCTTGCTCAGTAACCTCGTACCTCCTGATGTTACGCGCTTTCCTCTTTTTGCTCATGCTTTCTGCCCCCAACGCCATTTCTGCTTCACTTTCCCCAAAATTCACCATAAACCCTAATGAAGCTTTTATTCTCTCTCTTAAGAAATTCAAATTCAATATCTGCTCACAGAAATGTGCTTAACCGTTTCTACATTTCGACGCCAGGTAATTATCGTTATAGAGACCCCAATGGAGACTCGCTGTACAGAAGAATTTCGCCCTTAGGCGACCCAAATGCGTCTGTAGTACCCGTACTTGATCAATGGATCAAAGAAGGGAAGAATGTGGTTAAAGAAGAACTTCAGAATATGATCAAAGAATTAAGATATTACAGGAGATACAAACATGCCCTTGAGGTAACATTACTTTATCTTAGCTTGTCCATTTAGTCAGATGTAGATTCAAGATTTGAAATTTATGAGTTCTACCGTGAACACAAGTAACTTACAGTAATAATTGGGTTAATATCCGGTGGAAGTTAGTGGGTTCATGTACATTGTACATTTGTACTCTAGCTCCGCTTCTGCTATTAGCCAAGCTGTTGTAATTTTGGCTGTCCTTTGTTCTGTTAGTTTGAACCAATGCGTCGTGAATTAGACCATTGCTTGTTTCTATTTTCTCTTAAAAACAAAATGGGTAAAGGGTAAATTCCATCATTTATGTTAATTAAGGTCCACTGTGAATTAGTTGATGCTTAACAATTTTCTTATGGGTCGTTTAACTCTTCTTAGCTTAGCTGGTCCATGTACCGATAGCATAAGAATAGTTTAAACACGGGATGATGAATCCTCTCAATAAAGTTAAATGGATACAGAGGTTTGATATTGTTAGGGTTGAAAAGCGTTGTGAATTCATTTTGTAATTATTGTACTCTTTTCCCTTTG
This sequence comes from Datura stramonium, assembly GCA_018107945.1. NCBI lineage: Eukaryota > Viridiplantae > Streptophyta > Magnoliopsida > Solanales > Solanaceae > Datura > Datura stramonium. The sequence continues at coordinate 104,282 of JACEIK010000313.1, read as the reverse complement.
GCATAGTTGTCGCTGTATAATTTTTGTACTCTTTGGTAAGCTTTCTTATTTCAGTTGTTTTCTTTCTAAGTTGTTGGGAGTGAAAAACTTTGGTAGGGAGTGTGATTATAGAAGACCATATTAGGATCTTCCAGGTGGTGCTTCTTGTTGTTTTCAGGATTTTCGGATGGGCTTTGGTGTAACACACTGAGAGCCTTCATTCTATGCATCACTGTGCTTCATTAGTCTGTTATGCATGCTGATACTGTGAATTAAATGTTATCTACTTAATCCTAGGGTCCTAGTCGGGTAGATGTTTAGGTTCCTATTCTTTTTATCCTGCTGGTATGACAATAATAGCCTGGAAATATAAATATTTCTTTTTTTAAAAAAAAAGGAGGTTAGTGTGAAAGCTGTGCATGATTTTTGTGGACTAACCGGATGATCCGTACTCAGTTGTGGCCTTGTATTTTAAATGCCAATGGTTTACTTAACCACCAAATATTAATTTTTCGTTCTCATATGAATATTTATTGAGTAATAAGTGATATAGTTCCTTGCCCTTGCAACATGTAGAAAGATAAAAAATTTGCATACTTGTCAGCAGGTCTAAGGCGAAAATTTTATTTCATACTGAGATGATTTAATCAATATTGCATGTTGAGTGATCTTCTAAATTTTGTCGACAGGTATCTTATTGGATGACCGACAAAAGATTTTTCACCCCCCAACCTTCTGATATTGGAGTGCGAATAAATCTGATTTTTGAAGTTAAAGGTCTAGAAGAAGTTGAAAAGTATCTCGATAGCGTCCCACAGCAATTTAAAGGCTTTCACATTTATTCAGCTCTTCTCAACTGCTATACCTCTGAGAAGTCTGTAGAGAATGCTGAGGCCATCATGCAAAAGGTAAGGGATATGGGATTTGCTCGTACACCATTGTGCTACAATTTTATGATGAACATGTATTATCAAACAGGAAATATGGAGAAAATGGACAACATGATGAATGAAATGGAGGGAAAGGGTATAGTTTTTGACCAGTTCACTCTCATGATCAGGTTAAGTGCATATGCTGCTGCTGGAGATTCTGATGGCATAGATAAAATAGTAACGATGATGGAATCTGATAAACGGATCACATTGGATTGGAATGCTTATACTATCATCGCAGAGAAGTATCTCAATGTAGGGCAAACGGAAAAAGCTCTGGCAATGCTGACTAAACTGGAGGGCATGCTTGGCACTATCAAGAATAAGCATGGTGCATTTTATTTATTACTAAGACTCTATGCACAAGCAGGAAAGAAGGAAGAGCTACATCGAGTTTGGGATCTGTACAAGCAGAATCAAAAAATTTATAACAAGGGTTACATCAGCATGATGAATTCATTAATGAAATTTGATGACATAGAAGGAGCTGAACAAATATTTGAGGAATGGGAATCACGGGGGTTATCCTATGACTTCCGAATTCCAAACTTTTTGGTTGGCGCTTATTGTAGAAATGGTCTTCTACACAAGGCTGAGGCCCTCATCGACAGAGGATTATCAAAAGGAGGTGTTCCTTCTGTCATCACATGGTGTCATTTGGCAAGTGGGTGTATCCATGAAGATCAGGTCTCAAAAGCCATAGAAGCATTGAACAAGGCAATCTCAATCTGCCCACCTAAATTTGTCCCTAGTAAGGAGACTTTATGTAGCTGTGTAGAATATTGGGAAAATAAGGGTAATATGGAGAAGGCTGAGGAGTTTGTGAGGTCTTTAGAGGTGGAGGGTGTCTTCTCAGCAGTTTTTTGTGACAAGTTGCGGCGCTTCATCAATGAAGGAAAACTCCAAACAGGACCAGCATCTACAGTGGGCACAACTGAAGGTGGGTTATGATCATGTGAGGGCTGTATACTCTAACTGAAGCTGATTAGGAGGCTCAATAGCATGTAGTTCAGTGAGTATACAAGGTTCTGCTTTCACCGTATGAACAGGAGCAATTGCAGAGTTTTTTGTTGGACAAACATAGCTGTTATTTGTGTTTGAAATTGAGCATCCTGTCGTTTATCTCACTGAAACTTTGTCAATTGAACATCCATGATTGCAAGTATACCATTACCACCTAGTATTAGCCATCAAGATGCTATATTCTAGAGACGTGCTGTGTAAATGAGCTCTTAAAGTGGGTACATACTTGTATAATAAGCTCCAAATGGATAGTCAATCTCTACTCATCTTAATAATCATGCATGTCCTGTTAAAGCTATTGAAAGTTCTATTCCGGTATGATATTAAAAAAAATGTTAAAGACTTCAAATATATACAACAAAAAATGAATAAATTTGACACCTAACTTGTTATAGCCCTTGTGTTAAAAGCCATAACACACACACACAGTTCCGAGCCCCAAAATTGATATCCCTGTAACAGGGAAGGAGGAAAACAAAGAAATTGCCTCAGCAAATTTTTTAACTTAAGTTGGGATCCTAACTTCCAATAACTTTTCTATGACGCTTGGATTTCCTGTCTCTCCCGTGCTTTGAGGGTGCCTTCTTTATTAACGGATCAGCAACAGAACTTGACGTTGTAACGTTGCCTGAGGTCTGCAGGGTTTCATTAGCTACAGGGGGTTGAGGATGAACAATTTCAGNGGGGGAAGCGGGGGAGGCGGGGGAGGCCAGTGCTCAAGAATGTCTCGGTGATACCCCTGCAGATAACAAAAAAATAGTATAACAGATAGCCAATCTATCATATAACAGAGATCCAATGTGTAATGAACTGAAATCGTCATTTTTTGAAAGAAAAAATGAGCTTTTCGAGGATAAAATGTCATCTCAAGAAGTAGTTATTTAACTCCAATTTCACGTATCAGGCAACTGCACATTGCATTTTTCCTACGAGAACCACAAGAATCTTCAATGTATGATGCCAAGCAGAAACCTTTAGTGTGAATTCTCAAGAAATCTAGTGCAGGGAGGCACATCTCCTTTTTTACGTTTTCTTTTCAATTCCATTATCAGAGCATAAATCTTTGAAAAATCCAAAAACCAAAACATAAAAGATCACCTGAACCACAAAGTTGCGCCTTTCACAGTCCAAGAACATGTTCACTGTCCAATTTGTCTTTGACATGATCTTGTCCCTCACAATGGCGAAGCTAATTTGGTCTCTTGGAGTAAAACGATCCACTTCGTTAAACCAAAGACAAGCAAAGAGATTGGAGATTGGAATGTGCTCCCTTACTACTACACATCCCTCAGGGACATCTGCATGTAAAATAGTATGCTAAAACGTCCATCGAAGAGAAAATGTCTACATTAGATTTGTTGGGATGGGAGGCAGTTTATATGAAAGGTGAAAAAGATTAGAGAGAAGAGGTTTTACATCATTACCACTTGTAATAGGAAGTTTAGCTGCAGAATAAGGAGTTAGACCTTCCTTTTTATAGAATTCAACTTGAAAGTCGATGGAAGCATTATCAAACTTTCCAGCAACCTTATTAGCTTCTGCTTCTACAAACACATCAAAGCGCTTATAATGCCTTGATATTGCAAAGCTGGCATTTTTTCTCCACAAGAACCTGAAATTGAAATATAAGTTAAAGAAAGGTTTCAACTAAGCAGTTTTAAAGAACAAAAGCTCTGCATCAGTAGCCCAGCATTCAGTGTTTGCTGACTTTTATAACCCCTTTTATCAGAAGGGCAATCCCTTGATCAGTAAGATACTTTCCAGTAATAAATAGGGCCATTTGGCAATTTTCATGTATGACTTATTCATCTTTTTGAAGGAAAAAAGAACACGAATGACTTGTTCATTATTGTAAGGCGTCAAAAAGTTGCAAAAAGGTGTCCAGAATGCATTAGCAGTGTTCATAACACAATAGTGATGACATCTATCATTTTGCAATACTGATGTGTAGCAGAAACCAGAAAGATCAATTTTGATATGATAAAAATGATAGAAGAAGATCTCCAGGCTAACAAATCAGAGTGGTGACTGGATTTTTGGCAACAAACATTTAGCATTTCCAGAAACTTACTCCTTTTTATTACCTTTTCTACTGAAGGCCGATTAAGCATGTGCAGGCTGCTATGGTTAAGAGCCTCCAGCACCGAAATGTTTTTATGCTTTATTATAGTTGATTCTAGCTAGAAAACTCTTGGTGAAACTGTCTAGTGACAAATCAGGGGAAGCAATGTCTATACCTTCTAGAAGGCCACATGGGAGGCTCTACAGAAGCCTATACTGTCATTAGTCAAGAGACAGAATTCAACCCACAGAAAGAAACATCATGGTTATTGCTTTAAATATATGAAATGAGTATTTAGTCTTAGATGTACCTTTCAAGTATTTGATATGGATCGACAACCAGCTCAAGTTTTGCATCAATCCATAGAGAATAACGAGCACTGGGAAAAAGCCTGTGAAGCAGAAGCTTTGGAACCTGAAATGTCAACACATACAAATTAGTCAGAGAATTTTTACATATAATACCAGTCTATGTAGGTGAAGCACTCAGCTAACACGCTAATCAATGGTCCTCAAGTACTGAAAAGCTTTTCTGTTCCATCAGGTAGTAATTTCATGAGCACATACACAGCACTGAAGAATACTGATTGAACAAAAGTTAAATGGGATAGGGAAAAAACAAACAATGCCTAACAAAAGGAAGTAAGAAAGGATATAGCCTTATCGAACCAAATGGTGAGGGTTGGCGGTCAGTAAAGTGGGTAAAACCCATGGGAGGTTAGGGTTCAAATCCCAACAGAAACAAAACACTGTAGGTTGGTTCTTCCTATCTGCCTAGCTTGTTCAGGCTGTAGATTTCAGGATTTGAAAGGAAAATCTTAAATCCACATGTAGATGGGAACTATAAGGGTATCCAAACTTCAGAGATGAATAGAAAAAAATAATTCTATACACAAAGCAGACAAAAGGATAAGTAGGTAAATGAGATGCACTTGTCAGAAGTTTAAGGAGCAGAATTTTTCATTCATATAAATCTGTTTGAGTATCTTTCAATCAAGTAAGAAAAAACTGTACAGCAATCCACTCTTAACGTGAACAAAATCTGTGGAGCAATGCTAACAGAATCAAGGGCCTTTCATCATCTAACTAGTTGCAATTCTGCCAACTAGATCTTAATTGCTATTCTTCAAAGACTGTTTCTATATTAGTTGTAGCTCTTCAGTTTCAGTGTAAGTGAATCAGTTCAGGACAACCATGAATTTCATTTTAGTACATTAAAACTTCTTTTAAGTACACTGGTTCTCAGTTCACCTCCAAATAATTACAATGAATAAACAGACATTACAATCACATTATGCTGAATGAAAAGCAATCCCGACAAATGAGGCTTAGTAAATGACTGCATAGATGCCAATAACTTGAAAATTCTTGGATTACCTTTTGGGGGTGGTGGAGGAATCGGTTAGTTGAAACCAAAAAGAGAAGAAAATTGCCACATACTCCTTTCAGTCCTTTACATATCTATTCTCCTGTTGTACTCAACAAAATTCTTTTCAAAGCTTTCAATGCAGTTTCATTTTCAAAAGCGTGATAAGCACTCTAATAAATACCCATCCCCAATTACTAATGCTTGCAAATTTAAACTACTATTCAATGTAGGCGATGCATCATTGAGAATACCAACCTTTCCATTTCGTCTCGGATCATCATAAGGTAGGTTATGAACAATGACAATTCTCCATAAGCCAATTCTCATGGTACCATCTAGCTCACTAGAGTTTCTTAAAAAAACTTCTGTTTGTTCATCCACAAACATGTGGAAGCAGACAGTTTTCTTGGCATGTTCGCTCATATTTTTTGGTTGCCTAATCAAATCAAAAGCGCCTGTCCAAGAATGTACTTGTTACAAATCATAGCCAGCAGATTCAACAAGAAATGCATCAGCAAGTGAACTGAAAGATCAGTACCAAATATTGCAGATGCCACAACGACACCTCGACAAGATTCCATCTCATGAATGTCAGAATCATCAATGTCAAAATCTGTTTGATGTCCAGGCCCGATTCCTTTAACAAATCTATCACATGGATTCGCAGCAGAAATAAACAAAAACTATACGAAGTAAGAGATATTGTGAAACGTGCAATAATTTACAACACTATCCATTAGTATATTATAGATGAAGCCAAGTGGAAATTCAAAAAGAGAAGCAGAAGAATTGCCCAGGTGGGAAATATCATACCCACAATGCACACTCATGGACTCTCTTATATCATATGAATCATTCCTTTGCATCAGTGAAGGATATCCTCCAAACTCGGGTTTCCCTGAATTTTCTTCATGAATGTAAGTCAAATTGCTAACTCCAGGAGAAAAGGATGGTGCATCAGGCATTAATGCAATAGCTTGTTCAACAGGAAGGTAGCATACTGGACATGCTGAAAGAATGAAAAGAATATAAACATCCAGTTCAGAATCTGCCGCTTACATTTTCTCACCTAGAAAGTCCATCAGAGAAAATTTGACAGCACGATGACATATTTAAAATCTTATTTTTGATAAGTCTATGACAGATTTAAACTTACGCCTTGGTCCCGTCCTCTTTTTATCTGCTGGCGGGGGTGGCAACGTGAAGCCTTCACATGGATTCCCAGGAGGAAGAGTGTATCCTTTAAAATACACAGGACGAGGAGGAGGAGGAGGAGAAGGAAGAAGAAGAGGTTGGACAGTTGATGCACTTTGTCCAACATTAGTTCGTTCTACTGACTCAATATTCGTAGAATTATCCTTTTGTCCAGCTTCTGGAGGAAATAACCTATTACTTATGGAGGGATCAAGTTCTTGTGCATCTTCACCAATGAAAGAGTTGAAAATTGCAGAGGTTGTCAGAAGCCAGAGACAAAGATAATGAAAGGGCATCGTCATATTCAAACACCCGCATATGGAACAGCCAAATCAAATAATTTATTTATCCATGTCCCAGAAGAAGATTAAAATAATGTATTGTGTTAGATGAGAATCTTCCAGGGTAAACTAGACATAATCAGAAAATCACCTAATGAAGTAAAGCAAAAAGAGCCAAAGCTAAATGCCATCAAAGCAAGGTAACAATTTCAGCATTTAGCTAGCTCAAAGCTATATCAGATGACAAACAACATAAGTATCTCTCATGTTTAAAATTGCAAAATGATTGAGGTAACAGTAATTATAAAGCTATATAAGATTGTTAATATCACAGTACCACTTATAATCAAATACGCTATTTCCCGGAGGGTTAGAAGTACAAACTGTAACTCAAGCTCCAATCAGCACAGATCAAAACAGAATCACATCGGATGTATCAAAATAAAGTGTGCTCCACTATGTTGAAAGTTTAAGGTGGAGCTCAAGTCCTAATCAAACAATGAGTCAATAAACGACGCCTCAATCCCTGAACTAGTTGAGTCCGGCTAATGAAAAAAATCCAGCAATGACAAAAGATTAGAGACCAAACCTTTGTCAACAAACAAGACCCACAGGAAAACTGCTAGTGAAACTGCACACAGTAGCAGCATCCCCACCTTCTTTCTTGGTGCGAATTTGGGAATACCGGAGTACGATCCTTCTTTCTCCTTAAACATTTTTGGTGGCTTTCAGGGTGTAGTTTGTAATGTAGCAGAACTATTGCAGCAAAGAACCATAACTTCAAGAAGGACAAAGACCCAATGACTCTGTAGTCATTGTTGTCCCCTCAATCCTCGTACTTCACCTCTCATTGTCCTCATTCCTTCATACACATGCAGTTGTTATCTTCCTAGTGTTCAAATCTTGGTACAAAATTCACCTCCTAATGTAGACTACTTCAACAAAATCCCCACACACAGAAGAAAACCACTAAATTAGCCAAGAAAAAACGAGACCCAACTCGCCAAATGATCACAGAATAAAAGATCAACCAGAAAATCCAACTTTTTTCTTTCTAAAGATCAAATCTTTCTACTAAATTCAACCAGAAAAAGAGACCCATTACACCAAAATAAATCTCCAGAAATAAAAAAAATCAATCCTCTTATTCCTCTAAGTAGATCCAATGACAACAACCCAGTATACCAACCACTATTCAATTCAATCTTACGAATCAGAATTGAAAAATAATAAGCTAGTTCTCGGGGTAAATAAAATCCTTTTCCTATGGAATGAAAAGATAATAATTTTAAAATGAGTAAAATAAATGTTATTGATGAAATTGAGATTGGGGTGGAAATTAATTTCTAAGGTTTTGCGGAAACCTATGAAATCTCAGATCACAGTTCAGGTACTTATTATTTACTAGTACTATAATTTAGGAACTTAATTTTCCATTTGCATGGCGGATATGTTTGTTTAACTATATTTCTTCATAAGTTTCTCTCTCTACATAAATAAATTTAAACACAATGGGAAAAACAAAAGTCCTACATAATATAGATTTGCTAGGATGGCCGGGTTAGACTATATTTTGACGGTTCAAAATGAATTGAGTTAAATAATATTTTTTTTGTACGGAATGTTTTTGTTTTGGGAATGATTTTTAATTTTTGGCTTTGCTTTTCATTTCATAAAAATTTATAGGTCAAGGTATCTTTAATTATGACTCAATTTCATAAAAAAAAGTTAAAAAAATAAAAAATAAAACTGCTTTGTTCAACATAAATTATGTAGTATCTTATTTGCACGACAAATTTAGAAATTTTTTTACCCTATCCGGCAAAAGTTTAGAGAATATAACATCTATCCGTAGAAGTTCGTATGAGTAAGTTATATGTTGTAAATCATAACTTGCGACTTGCAAATTTTACCTTGTAAATTTTACCTTATGAAGTTTTTTTTATAAACAAAGTTTTGCCTTATCCAGCAAAGGTTTAGAGAAGTCAATCTCTGTCAACATATATATGTACATAAGTTATCCTTGCAAAAATTTTAGAAAACATTTGCCTTTCCAACACAGGTTTAAAGAACTCAATATTTATTAGTATAAGTTTGTATGAAAAAATTAAGACACAAGTTATGTCTCGTGATTTTCTTTTTCAATATCAGGGATATTTTTGGCCATATTTTTATAAAGGTAAATATTAAAGACACCCTATCACGTTTTTATTTCTTAAAGTATCTGTTACACCCCGTAAATTCTCGACATGTAGATGGTCTATTCGCATGTTGGTTAAGAGTTTTTGAATGCCATACATGCTAGGAAAAGGCCCTGGGAAAGATCGGATAAGAGATTTGTTGAACCATCGCGGGAGGAGCCGGGGCAGAGCCCCTCCGCGATGGCAACGTGCCACGGAGGGAGGGCCTCCGCGTTGGCGCCGTGTCACGGAGGCCCTG
>JACEIK010000313.1:69789-81522 GCA_018107945.1 Datura stramonium | reverse complement strand
AGAGGGGGACTGTTTAACCAAGATTAATTTTTTGTTTTCTATCCTTGCATATATAGATTGAGCAAGTAAGTCCTTGAAGAATTTATAAAATTTGAAACAGCCTGCTGATTTTTATGTATAAATATGGTAAACCTAAGTTTTTTAATCGTATATAAGCTATCAAATTTTCTTGACATAAGGAAAAAATCTAAATAAAGTAGGAAACGAAATTTAAAAATTATTTTAAGTTGCAAATTCTACTCCTAAATATGACATTTATGAATGTCTTTTATGTAAATTTTTAGTTCCGTCACTAACATGGATGCTGGAACATGCATCGTGTACGATGGAGAGTGGATAAAGTTGAGTATGTATAAAGTGAATATTGAGTATTTTTATTTCATAGAGAAGATCGAGGTTTTGTGATATGATAGTGATGTATATAGGTGTTAACTGAGCGGGTTGAATTGAAATTGAGTAAGTTAATAATTGAGTTGGTCTAAATTAGCTCAAAAGTTACTTGAGCTGAAATGGATTAAAAATGAGCTGAGTAGTGCATGACCCATCTAATTTGATCCAATTTTTTTTGGAATTGTCCACCTTTCCCCTATTCCACTCTTTACTTTGGTCCATCCCTCTCCTACCCTCAACCCTAACTTGAATTCAACCCCAACTCTAGACTCAAGATCCGATCCTCTGCGTTGACGCTAGGCCCAAGACATGAATTTGACACGAGAATTGAGAACCGAGCCTCCACACAACACTTGGGACATGAGATTTGAGACTTGATCTGAGACTCCGCACCTGATACTCAATCCAACTCGAGATCAAAGGCTTGAGACCCGAGTCCCGACCTACAGTAAAAAGCAAAATAAGTTTCAAATAGTAAACCTAAATTTAAAAAAAATCTTAAATATGAACTAGGACTGAACTTGTATTAGGCTAAATTAAAAATCTCTTTAAAAATGGGTTATGTTGGGTTGGAATAATATCAGCCCAATATATTTTAAAGACTCTTTTAAAAAAGGAGGAAGATACTCCCTCAGTTCCTTTTTTACTTGTAAGGATAAAGTTTTCACATCCTTTAAGAAAAAATTAATAGAGATTACAATTTAATTAATATAATTCTATTAATTGGTAGATATTTTTTAAAAACATAGAATAATCATTTTTTTCACATTCTAAAGCGACTTAAATACTAATGGTAGAGTTGGACGAAAAATGATCAATTATTTCTTGAATTTTGAAACTAGCAACTATTTTTAATATACCTAACAACAAAAAAAGAAGATTGGGAGTATAAATTAAGAGCCAAAACAGGGTCATTTGATAAAATCCATCCAAAAAAAAACATAATTAGTGGGTGACCTGAATAATGAGAGATAAATGATAAGCAGCGTTAAAATGGTGCAACCATTCCACTAGCTGCTTTCACAAAAAAAGCAAAGCTTAGAAGATGAGTTAACAGTTCATTCAACCATAACCATTTTCTTTAGGTGATCCATTGTTTAGTTTTAAATATAGGCAATGCACGACATCTGGGGCAACAAATGAAAAGACACTTTATCATGCTGACAAAATTTCAGTACAAGTTAGAATAAACTCTCAACCAACCATGCCTATTTCCATAACTTTTTGTAGGGTGAATTGGTTAGTGATATGTCCTGAACAATTCTTATCCCATTTTAGCCAGATTCTAGAGGAGAATGGAATTAACAACAAAATAGCTTAAACAAAATAAACTAGCTCAGGTAACAAATCAAAAGAGCAGGAAGCAAAACTGGGCAAAAACTTCGTTAATCTTGGTTTGCCATTCTTCCATCAAAAGTACATGTAGTGTTCTGCTATTTCACCACTATATAAAGATTAGAAACATTTGTCAGAGAGAAGCCTCAAGTTTCAGACACACAGTATGTCCACAGGCAATCTATGCTCCCACCTGACAACTATATGCATACCAAATGGAAATTTCACCTTATTTCCACTGATTATAAGGGAATAAAACTTGTCCTCGCATAAGAATAGACAAGTCTAACTCCCGTGAAAGAACATCCCAAGTGCTCTTCTGGATTTGCATGTGTAAGCGTGCGAAAAGGAGATTCCCATGAGCAAATGAGTCGATAAGCTGCAATCAACCTTGTCTTCCCTTTCCCTTTCCCTTTCCATTTCCCCTTCCCTTTTTGCCACCTTTGTAAACCTTTTTCCCCTTCTTGCTCTTCAAATAAGATGCTCTTTGGGCCTTCTTCTCTCTTTCCTTCCGAACTTGATCAACATCTTTAATTTCTGATCGCACATGAGCATTAGGTACTGACCTATTGTTTCTCCCACCTCTGAAATTTCTGCTACCACCTTGACCTCTAGGACCACCTATTCAAACAGCACAAGGTCACAAACATCAACCATTATTTCACTTCATTGAATGTACTCAGATACTATGTCAAAACACAAGCCTTCATTTGGTTGAAACCACATAAGCTCACAGGATATATGAAACAAAATGAATTTGCACTTTCATCGCAAAGGAAAAAACATGGAGCAGCATACTAGCACATCTTTCCTAGGAGGAAAAGTAACCGTAATTAAAAAAACATCAGCACCACGAATGCAATCAAAGTTAGACGCATTGATAAGTGGCAGAATATGGAGAAATAACTGTGAATGCAGTGAGAGGGCCATCAAATGTACCAATAAATATGTCGAATTCACCCCTAAACAATACTAATGTCAAAATTCTCTGAGGAGAGGGTTTGCAAATCATTACCAGCTAAACTAGTTGATTCTGCAGCAAAGCTGCCATCATTAGTTCCATTGAGAGATACTCTCTTGTGTGACTGGTCTTTCCACTTCTTGTATATCCCAGTTTTGTTGGTTTTCATCTTAGAACCGCTCTCTGTCTTTATCTGCACACCATTAACAAAAAGATGTAAAAAGCTTCGAAAAGCCTGGATACCTGAAAACTTGAAGGCTTTGCACCAAGCTCAAAATAACAAGCTACATAGTTTTATTTCATTTTCTCGGCATTAGTAGATATTTTCATTATGAGGAGAATATATTTTAAGCTATCAAATACAACATTATTATGGGAAGAGGGGAGGCACATCTTTTCAGTGCTTACAACACGAAACGAAGTAAAGCTTCTTTTGACTCTCCTGCCACACCTCCAATAAAATAGATATTCTATTCATCAAGTTTGCTGGTCCAAACAAAAAACGACATGCAAGAGCTAAAAAAAAGTACCTTTCCACTAGCTGTAACACGATCTCCATTGTTAAGCTTGATGTATTTCTTACTCCTCTGTTCAAAACATGCAATTAGCTTTCTAGAGAAAAGTAAATCATTATATGGAAAAGGCAGCTTTCTTCATTAATTATAAGTATACCTTATCCCAATGATATGAAACCTTCTGTTTCTGCAACCCACTCTTGTCATCAGCTACCAAATCTAGAACAGCAGCATCCAACCTAATTTTATGCAAAATGCAAAAAAGAAATAATGTCATTAAATGTTAGTATGGTGGGTCCCAAGTCCGGATAAAGGAGAAGTGTTGCGTTAGGTTGATCACCACCGTAAAACTAGTCAATTTTGGATGAATCTTCAACTCTACGCAATACTGCATATGCATATTGGCAGTTTGAAGCAAACTGCTGTATTCGAATATTTCCCATTTCATTTGTCGTCACATACGGAAGAAACTACAAGATGTGTAACATGAAATGGGAAATTTTTCTGACATATTACGATAGCTCCATGAAGCTTTGGAAGCACCAAAGGCCATTCACAAGGTCTCAAGCTAAGGAGATGCAAGATAAGGTTGCTTGACTTCAGTAGGAGATTAAGAAGATGCTTATTGTGGAACAAGAGCTTGAGACTTGTGGAGAAGATTTGGCTAGGTGTTATACTTATTTCATGGTCCAAATCCAAGTCCAAGATGAAGAAGATCCGAGCCCACAAAACACCCCGAGTTGACGCCTAAGGAGGGCTTAAAGTGGAACTAAAAACACGACCAATTGCTTATGTCATTGGCGTGTTTCTTGGTCAAAGAAGTCTGTTTTCAAGACCATGTACTGCTAATTTCCTAGTTAGATTTTATTCCTTCTCCTTTTCCTAAAGGATAGGATTTGATCTCTTAGCCTTCGACAAATAGGTTACACACCCCTTAGCCCTATATATAGGGGTGTTCATTTGTTATTTACAACATAAAGTATTATCAATTGAATTGAGAGGACTTCTCCTTTGCACTCTTGTTGTGGCTACTCTTGGATTTATTCTTCAACCTTCAAGAATCAACTTAAAGGTGATAAGTTTAATTCCATCGAAACTTTAGATTACTTTTAGGTGTTAAAAAAAGGTGCTAAGTTTAGGCTTAGTGTTCTTCTTCGTAACTCTAAAGGGGGTTGGGTTCCATAACCTATTTTCTTGATCAATTCTCTATCAAGGGCAATTAGTCTTGGCTAATTGTTGTTGCTAGGAATCAATTTAACAGTTTAGGCTTATCTTGAAGTTCTAGATTTGTTCTTGAGTTTTTTATCTGCTTTGAATTCTATCTATGTTTTCCGTTCTTTTTTCATTCTTGTTATTTCTTTTAGCTTTCGCACGCAGAGGCGGGTCCAGAGTTTGATGACTACGGGTGCCATCATTATTAAAAACACAATTTTTTTAGGAGACAAAAATGACGTACGATATTGTTCTACTTTTAGTTAAGGTAATCGCAGATGCAATGAAAATATCAATAATTTTTTTTATTTTTTTAAATGAAACTAACAGACTACATAGTTTTTATTTATTTAATAAAATTGACAGATATTCGTCAGTTAATTTTGCGTAAAAATGCGCAAGTGTGTGTGTGTGTGTGTGTGTGTGTGTGTGTGTNGTGTGTGTGTGTGTGTGTGTGTGTGTGTGTGTATTCCTCATACTGTCTCCACTTTAATTTAATTAAGGCTATCAAAAAATCCAAAGGAGTCCATCAATATTTTATTTCGAGATGTTAATTTTTGAAGATAACTATTTGTCGATTTTGTATCGTGTTAATCCTTCTTAATTGATGGATTTATGTTGTTTTTGTCCCTTGAAAAAGAATATGTTTTTAGTAGAGCACTATCTTCAATGTAAACTTACCACTAATTAATAAGATTGAATTAAGGTTTCCATTCAGTCGGCTCGATCCATTTTGAAATAATTAATTTAGTTTAATTTATAAACTTTTGGTGCATAAATAAAAACGTGATCACTAAACTGAATAAATTTGTCCAATTCAACTAATTTTCTCAATGCAAATTCTATTGAATTAAGTAATTAAAAACATATAATAAGATAAAAAATTTAACTAGCAAATATACCCCAGTAGAGATTAATATTATGTCTCTTTATATCATCATTCTAAATGATTTTGAAAATTAAGAGAAAAGTAACACTAGAAGGACAAAGAGAAAAATGATTAAAATTATATTCAAATAAAAATTTAAAGATCCAAAAAAAAAAAATACATAATTTAAATAAAATATTAAAATAGGATTTTATAAGAGAAAATAAAATTAAAAAAAAACAGACAGATACGGGACAAAGATAAATTGAAATTAAAAAACGGTTTTGGTTGCTCGTTCAGTCTCGATCACGAGACCATAAGGTTAAAACATGGGACTTTAGCCATAGCACCCAATGTCAACTTGTGGCAAACTTGTGACATCGAGTGCCACTCTTTATTTACATATATATTTTCGTTTGAAATACTAGTATGTATATTAAATTTTACCCGAGCATCCGGATGCCGTGGCACCCCCAACCCACTACATAAATCCGCCCCTGTTCGCACGTTCTTATTTTTATTGATTCTATCTTGAATCCCTAACGTGATTTCTATCACATTATGCTGTATAAGCAGTTCGAAGGTAACATTAACTTGTGATCTTCATCCATAAATACATGAGAAAGCAGAAGAAACTACTTCAAGATGTGTAACATTAAACCTCCATCTTCCATGCTAATATGTATAATAGGTGAAAGAATAGTGAAGCTTACCTATTTGATACGAAACCTTGGTTTCCCCTCATGGAAAGTCCAGCCTCAAAATGCTGCCAGCAGTGGAATACATGTTAGAATAATCACTCCACAAATGCAAATAAAAGAGCAAACATGAAAAGCATAAGACCTCCCAAGCAGGAAGATAAAAATCTGCAGAACAGTAAGAGTCACATGATTACTGACAACTCTAGGTTCAGGGCTAATTATTTACCTGATTTGTTGGTACAGCACTTATGAAGTACTCCTCGTCTTTGAAAATCTTTGCTTTCCTTTTAGAACCAGAAACTGGCCAAGTCCAAAAGAAAAAATCAACAGAAGACCAATTAAAATGAATATTATATCTGCAAAAGAAACAAATAAGCAAGCCAGTTCTGTTTTTCCTCAACTAGACCTACTAGTCCTTTTTTCTTTTCCTTTTTTCTTTTTGATACGGCAGACTAGACCCGCCAAACCAATACCCCTCCTCCAGGAGCCAACAGTGATTTATTCCACTTGCCCCCTCTGTGACTTGAACCTCCAAATATGGTTGGAGGTAAGGCCCTTTGTAGTAGGCTACCCCTCCCCCGCCTTTAGACCTTACAATCATAACTGGGAGCATTCTATTTTTAAAAAAATGATAACTGGGAGTGTTTTATTCTATCTCCAATCCATGTGACATCTTGGAAAACTAAAAACTGTAGTATCGATCTCAATTTCCAATTGATTGGGTCTCAAACGGCTACTGCCAAATCAATACATTAAACACTTGAAAATGTTAAGGTTTAGTTTATCCAAAAAAAAAAGTGGCAAACATCTATATTATTGCAATGCTAAATATCAAGTTAGAATTAAAATTAAGTACTTAAGCTATATATTACTTTACATCCGACAAATATCATGTATGTTTTGACCAATAAATAGGTTCATGTATCTATTAACTCTTCGCTCCTCTAATTCTCTCACATGGTATTAAAGCACTACGATCTCTAACCTTTATCTTACCGGAAAAAAAAAACTTACGATCCTCTATGATCTGAGTAGAGATTTTAATTCCTGCTTTTTGTCATTGAAAAAAGAGTAGCTTTTGCCTACCCGCAGACAGTCTTACACCTGTATGACTTATTTCCTTCTTTTCATCAGTTTATCATTTTGTTCTCCGATGGTCGTTCTGCCAGCACCACACCTATTTGTGCACCTTTTCAATTATCATCCCAGTGGCACTGCACCTCTTTTTAGAGACCATATTGTGGCAGAACCTCTTGCCAGCCATTCTCGAGCAATCAGGGCTCTTCAAATTTCAACAACCAAAACTTTTTCGGTGAGTTCCAGTGACATAATTCTCCAACGAGATTCAGTAATCAAAGCTTCTATGACAAGCTTTTCCAACAACTAGTCCACCACCTTATTTACTTTTCTATGTTTTCAAAATAAACAAACTCAAGTTCGCCTCCTCAATCCTCACCTACTGATTAAGAGGAAGATATTAGAATGTTCAGTGTTAATGTTGGATTTATAATATATATCTGAAGATTTAAACAGTCAGATATCGTCTTGTATAGGAAAAGTATCAATATATCATGTGCTCGTGTTTGAACCTATAAATATGTGTTGTATTCACCAAACCTATACTTCCTCATACTTGAAGATAAAGATCCCAAGCACTATGAAGACCAGAAGGGAGGGGATAAGCAAAAGATAAACCACAGCATACAATGTGCTGTGACGGCCCTGACGTACAAACCAATACATAAAGCTCTTTTTGTCTTAAATGGATTGCTCAAACCAATACTGTCCAAACTGAAGGTCCTTTCAACCATGATCTTCCTTTGCAAATTCTTACTTGTTGCAAAGGCAGGGAAAAGCAATTTCAAGGCTTCAAAGGTTTTTAAAAAGACTAATACACTAACCTTCTTCTCTTCTTCTCTATTAAGTATGTTCTGCTTCCCGACTATTCTTTGTTCCAAGTGCTAAAGTGCAATTTAGTTTTTAGATTACTTGCACAATAAACAACATTTTTGATCCATTAAAGGAGCAGTGACTTCCATTCCAGCCTGCATCTTTTAGGAAATCCAACTGGAGAGAAACAGAAGTGTTTCGAGAGCAAGCACGTCCTATCTATGAACTTGGTATCATTTTGCCTTTTTAGTGTAAAATGACAAATGCATATGAAGTTAACCATAACTTCATTTCCTCAGCTTCCTAGATGTTTAAGCAGGGGGTGCAAGTTTTTGCCGTACACATATTGGCACCTTCTCGGTGCCTAAGTTTCTCAGAGCCTTGGACTCGAGTGCGGGTGTCCGATACGGGTGTGGATCTAGAGGTCGGATCCTTCAAGATCTAAATTTTAAGATTCAGGGATACGGATCCAGGTATGGATGCGGGAGTTCAGCTAAAAATAATTCAAATATTTAAAAATAGAGTTATATGTCTAAATTATGAGATGTATATGGAAAACTTACAAGGTATTCCGAGGAGAAAATATTGATCAAGTGCAGAATGGAAAGGAGATGAAAGGAAAAGGACTGACAGAGAAATTTCTATATACGCTAATCTATTTTCTTAAATTCACCTTAGCTTTTGGTTTGATTACAGACATCATAGGTATTTGCTATGTTAATTTTGGTCAAGGTACCCAAAATCGATTGACCAAATCCGGTACAGATCCCACACCCACGTTGTGTCGATACGTGTGCGGCACCGAAAGTGACGAGAGTGAACAACTTAGCTTGGTGCCACTTGATTGAAATGAACTCTCTTAACATATCCACCAAAAAAAGAATAAGATCCATTAATGGCCAGAAATTGCATTTCACAGATCCACAAACAAAACCAGCGACAGAAAAACCTAAACAATAACCTCGAGATTCGAGAGTCTCATGATAACTGAGAACCAATTTTCAAGTAAACCCGCCAGAATTGCAAGACAGTAAAAGTCATTAAGTGGAAACAGTATGATGAACAAGTAGCTTGACAAGAAAGTCTTATCTGTCATAATAATAACAAGTATAACACACAAAAGAAATAATTATTGTTTTTGATGCCACTCAACTCTAAGGAGGCAGCAACACGTTTGTAAGAAGTCTCAAGTGCAAAGGACCTTCTCGACATAGACTTTTTCTTTGAAATCTCAACTTTAAAAAGAAATGAAAACCAAAACATATAGTTTGGTGTTACTCGAGATCTTACACCCAGAATCCAGAATATTTATCAATAAGGTGATATATTGAGCACATAAACAGTTCTATCTTTCTTCATCTAAATGGTGCTCTTTGTCCTTTTAAAGTCTACTCCATTTGATGAACGGGATGCGAAATGTTCAAAATCAAACTACAACAGGGCTCATAACTATACATCTTCCTCTTCCAAGATGAGAGTAATACATCTTGTGTCAGTATGTCTGAACAGATGATTTACCCAGTATAACATATTCCAGAAAGACGTAAACTGGGACAGAACCACAAAAAGGAAGCGTAAACGAGGACAAACCTTGTTTCTCTGTCCTTTTTGAAGGTGTAGGATCAAAACCATCTTCCTGCAATAGAATAGAAATAAAATTCAGATGAACACATTTAATCACCATTTGCAAATTATAAGACCAAATCATATAAAGGATTCTTATAACATCATATCAAGTAGCTAGAAGGCGACCTCTCCACAACAAATAGCTGAAGGGAGAACTTCCAACAACTAAAAAGTGGGAGCTGTACCATGACGCCATGTCACTTCCCCCAAATACAAACATGCTTGTTTAGATCAAGCAAAAAATAACTCTCTTATGGCACTAATCTTCTACTCATGATCCTTCTCAATATATCATCAATTTTGTAGCCTAAACGTCAGTATTTACAACTCACTCATATTGACTTTCAGTCAGCATGCCATTTTCCCTGTCCTTTTGGTTTCTGTGTTTGTCCCATTTTCAAATCCATGTCTGCCACATCTGTATGTTCTTATTTGAAAACCAAAATTCAACAAAAAGAAAGAAACTATAGTACCCTCCAGGATGGTTTTACTCGAAGGAAGGGTATCTTTACAAAATTAATAGAAAGAGACAACAGCAGGACTGCCACATATCCAGCTCATTTCGAACTTCGTACCAAAGAAAAATAGCATAAAATGAAGTCATACACCCATGAGAAGAAGAATAAGAGACAGCAGATACTAAACAGNCAATTATATACTAATTAGTTGACAAGTAACACCCAAGTGTTCTTTCAGGTTGAGATTTGAGATTTAACCGGAAATGAAACAATGTCTATCGCATATCTCTATGTTCCAGCATTGTGAAAGTTGTACTGCACTTAAAATTGGTAAACAAAAGGGCACCTCACTCCATAAGGCAGGAATTTCGAGGGAGTACCTAGGTACTAAAGTCAATAATTTCAAAAATTACCAGCATCTGAACAATATTCTGGAATGTTCAATTTGTATGGCCACTTCTGATGATGCATGCACTGGGGACAAGTATATGTCAGTTCCGTGTTATAGATCCATAGAACCTTTTCTTTTAGGTTTTCCTGTTTGCATTATGAAAGAAACTAGAGAGAACACTCCTAGAACATCTAAAAAAAAGATCATACATAGAAAGGAGCTTCACCTTAGCAGCAGGAACACTGGAGCGCTGTTGACGAACTTTATTGATGACCTCCTCGTGAATAGCTCTTTTCATCTTCATCACATCAACCCATTGAATCTGCATGGGTTATCCAAAATATTTATTAAGAATCACCTCTGAGACATACTTGGTAATATGGAAGAACAACGTGCCAGTCGACTCAGAATTCCAGTAACACTTAAGTTCTGAAGACATGATGGTAAATATACACCTAACTGGAACACATTACTTTTGGGACTAAGTACACTCCAAAATTAAGCTGTTAACTCTTTTTGACATAACGTACCTCAAAGTAACAAGAGCTGTTGCGGATGTGTTTGTGGCCAAGACGTACATCCGAAGGGAAACCAATTAAATTACGTATTTAATTATATTTTTAGTAGCTTTCTTATTATTAGAATAGGATTTATGTTTCCTAGCTTCACAAGGATTAGGTTTAACTAGTGTTATTATTCTAGAATAGATTTCTGTTTCTAGTTTCAAAAGAATTACACTTCCTATGGTTGTAATGAGACTCCCCATTTAAAGGGGGATTTGAGGAATAAAACAGCAAGCTGTATTTAACCAAAAACAAGAGATCGGAGTTCTCTCTTCCATTGAACTCTAAGGTTTCAGCTTCCCTTTAACGAGCTGAAGTTATTTACAAAAAAGGTCGATCTAGGAATTCGAACAAAGGCAAGGGAAAGTCAAAGTCAACTGATTTAGATTTTCCTGTTCATCATCCCGTGACTCGATCCTTCTCTAAAAATCCTAACAAGAGCGTACAATATTTAGTAGTTCAGCAGTTAAGAAGTTCTATTGTATGGATGAAAAAGATGAAAGTGAAAATCAGTGATTAGATGGGGCTGCTGAAATATTAAAATGTCCAAGGGAGACCTAGCTATGTGAATTGTCCCCAACAGAATTCTTGCTCTAATCAACAGTAGATGACTCACTAATCCCCAGATAATTCGCAGATAATGGAATGCAAGCCAGAGACAATAGAAACTTGGAATGCTATATCTAACTATCCAAATTAATATCCTTCTCTTTTTAGAATTTGCATGAGCCTCTAGTCACCAAATCCAAATCAAGAAAAGATATCATTCAAATGATCTTTTTTGTTGTAGTTTATTACTGTAAGGCTTTCAATTTTAAAATAG
>JACEIK010000313.1:0-30598 GCA_018107945.1 Datura stramonium | reverse complement strand
ATAATAATAATAATAATACAACCCTCATTATTTTGTACAAATCAACAATGTTTGAAGTTCAATAAAATGCTTCCTAAAAATCATGACTCTCCCAAAATCTAGGCTAGACAGGTACAAGAGCTCTATATAG
The DNA here is from genome assembly GCA_018107945.1 of Datura stramonium. Classification (NCBI taxonomy): domain Eukaryota; kingdom Viridiplantae; phylum Streptophyta; class Magnoliopsida; order Solanales; family Solanaceae; genus Datura; species Datura stramonium. The sequence goes on along the minus strand of JACEIK010000313.1, from coordinate 30,468 downwards.
AATACTGAAAATAAAAAACACAGTTTTGCCTGCAGAGGAAATACAAAAGTTGATGCTGAGTATCTTCCTCGTCAATCATGAAACTGTAATTCTCCTGCCACAACTTACACTCAAAAAAGTGTAGCAAGATAGTATCAGTACACCACACGTACTGGTAGACATCATCTGCCGACTAGGATTAGTTCATGCAACAATATATAATTAAAATGAAATTGATTAACCTTTAGTAACTACAACAAAACACACAGATAGACTATGTCCAATTCTCAATTTATTCCACAATTAAGTACATCATTATACCCCAACACATATATGAATACACCGGGTTTTCAACCATCAGTCCATCAGCTCCCAATTCCTACACTGATACCATTGTCTCGCTGTAGCAGTGACTTGCCTGCTACTGCGGTCTCGCGGCTGCGGAGACATGCCTGTTGTAGCAGTAACCTGCTTAAATAGTGTCTCGACATTATTAGAACATATCTTCTTCAATTCTCTTTTTTTAAGACTATAATCCCATTACCCCTTACCTAATCCAAATTTCATTAGCAAAAACTCTTTTTATTCATTCTCTATTCGTTCAGCTACTCCGTGATATTTTTACCTATGCTAGTTACCCTTTTATTTTAGCCATCGTTAACATTCGATAAACCATATTATCTTTTGCAACCCTCATCTCTATACCTATTAGTGAAACCACTCTCACAGTTATGATCAATCCAGTACGAAGCATTAATAACCCAAAATCAACTTAACTCAGCAATATTAGACTCTTCCAAATCAGGAAATCGCCCACGAATCACGGGTAACTACGTCAATAATACATTTATCAACAATCATCAAGTAACACAATTAAGCCATCAACAAAGAAGACATTCTATCATACTAATGGAGTCATGTTTCCATAGAAATATAGATATAAACATATATCTGCACCTCTTTGATCTCCATCTGTACACCTCTACACCGTATTCATATCATGTAGTATCATAATTGTACCATCTCATCATATACTACCTCACGTCTGTGTTTCTCACATCATGTCCGAATCATGTCGGTATATCACGTATCACATATGTATATCTGTACGTATATTACACATTTGTATATCTGTACGTCTATTACACATTTGTATATCTGTACGACTATCACACATCTGTATATCTGTATGTCTATCACACATCTATATATCTGTACACATATGCCAGAGGGTCTTATTTTTGCTCTTCCAGTCATGACTTACAGGGGACTCTAGAAATTCATGTACTGTACATCCATCCATATGAAATGTAGCCATTACCTCTATTTGTACCAACAATTAAATCTGACTGTAAAACTTTAAATTCCAGGGGGATCATTGTCAAGTGTTTAAGCGGTCGGACGGGTCATTACATGCACTGCTTGAATTTCTTTTGCTACATTCATCTGTATTTAATTTGAATATGCCAGGACTAGGTTCGCTCCATCTTAGACATTTGATATTTGATCCTTGGCTTCAACCTTTCAACATAAAGAGACAAATTAGCCCACTATTGTATAAATTTGACTTTAAACAATTGAATTTTTAGCAATTTTTTAATCTGATGAATGATAAAATTAATAATATTGCCTGGATAGCTTTTGATATGTTCATATTTATGATTACATCTAACTTTCTAAATTTTCCAGCATATAAAGAGAGGCAAATTGTAAAGAAAAGAGTGTGAATTGTATTTTTGGTGTTATTCAACGACCAATTCATAAAAGTAGTCCTTATCCTTTCCTATGTGATGATGATGCCCCAGTTTTTTTAGATGGTAAATTAGTTTGGAGTCATTAATATATTTACCATCTATAAGTCGACATGAATATTGAACTTTGGTGGTTTTGGTTTTGATTGTCAACATATATTAATAAAAATTGATTTTAACCTTTGAGGGTGGGGTGTTTTTTCTCTTAAAATTCTATTTATGATTGATATTGATAGAATCAAATAATTTTTACAATTGTACAATTCACAAAAATATTTATTAATAGATACTATGCAGGATACGTTGTCTTTATTTTTTTTGGTTAAAAAGAAGGTTCCATCATAGTGATGGAGGAGTTAGACTTGACTCCAACCTGTATATTTCAAAATCATAATTACATAGAGGAGGACATGCACCTTGGCCTCAATTACAATATAATAATTGATATACATCTGTGTATTTAGAAAAAATAGAGCTTAAAGGACAAAAGATTTGGGAAATCATTCCTAGGTAGATGAGTCTACACATAGTTGCAAAAGAAGAAAACATACATATATGTCGTCCAGGAGCTATTTATACTAAGCTTAAGAGACTCCATTAGTATTGGTAAAATATTTTCTTCTTCTTTTGAACCTAAAATTTGATATCCCTTTTTGTTCAAGCTTCAATAGAGCTCTAACTCAACTTGGTAGAGAAACAACTTCATTGAAGATATCATGCTTCCTAGTTTGCGCTCCCAAATTGGCCAGGTGATCTACAATAGCATTCCTTCTCTATAGGTATGAACGGATCGAAAACTTCCATCAGATATGACTTTCCAGATTTCTTCAATAATGTGTTTGAACTACTAGTGGCTTTTGTTCCTTTTGTTAATCATGTTAACAATCATATGGGCATCAGACTCTACTAAGACATTAGAGAGCCCTATGGTATTGCAGATAAGCACGCCTCGACGCATAACTTTGGCTTCGACATTGTTGTTGCTGCAAATCCCATAAAAATAAGTAAAATCTTTGATCAATTCACCTCTGTCATCTCTGATGAATCCTCCTCCTCCTCCTGTCGGGCTTGGGTTACCTTTGCTACAACCATCAACATTAATCTTGAATCATCCCTGATTTGATTTCTCTAATAGGATGATTTGAGATTGAATCACCAGTCTCAAATTCTCAATAAACTTGCACTTATCCAGACAAGTGAAGGGTAGTTGTAGAGTAGGAAAGTGAGTCTTCAAAATAAGACTAATATATTTGGTAACTTGATGGATTTATTAACCAACTGAACAATTTCTTGTTATCGAACCTGGATGCATATCTGTTTTTTCATATCTCCCAATAGATGACTAGAAGGGAATATTTAATCATGATAGTATGAACTTCATTCTTGGTATTTGACAACCACCACATCATAAGTTTGTCCTTAATATGGTGGTTGTTATAAGGAACATAATTTTCTTTGCCAAAATACTTCCAGACGACATTAGCAATTTGACTAGTATTAAGCAGATGATCAGCAATTTCTTCTTTATAAGTGTAGCAGCAATCATATCTAGAAGGTAATAGTACCCTAAACTTCTTGAGTGCTTCATTGATGGTAATATTTTTTTGAAGCAATCTTTTAACAAAAAAAGGGTTATTCTAAAAGGAATGCCCTTCTGCCTCAGATGTTTTTACAAGCAAGAGTACTCTGTTTTCTTTACCTGAGAGTCTGCCAGGCAGAATTAGTAGTGAACATACTAGTAGGCTCAGGTAGCCATTGAGGGTAATATTTGCCATTTCTATTGGTTTTATCTTCTCAATAGTGCTAGCTAAATAAGATCTATAGAGAGAAAATTAAGAATTTTTTCATAGTTCCAAAGCCCCATTGTGGATGAATTATTTTACCTTAGTGTGTCAAGAGGCCCTTTCCAGTTGGATGACATTGGCTAGCGCCCCTAAACCAGTTCAGTTATCCCATAGAAAAGATGCATCTCCACAACCAATCTCCCAAAGTATATGAGGCTCTACCTCCATCTTAATATTCATTAGTCTTCTCTAAGTATGAGAATGCCCATAGTTTCATTTTCTTGCCACCGGATGGGCTCTCTTACAGTATTTGGACACAACAAATTCTTTGAAAAGAGTATCATTAGTTCTAAAGTTCCACCAAAAATTGGTAAAAAGGGCCTTACAAACATCTTTAAGAGCTCTAAAGCCAACTCCTTGTTCAAGCATTGGGTAACATAGATCTTCCCAAGCACTCCAGTGTCTTTTGCTTCTATTGTCATTCTGTCCCCAAAAGAAATTGGCAACAATCTGGTCAATTTGTTCTAGAGTATTTTTAGGGGGTTGGACCACTGCAAGAAGGTGTATAAGTATTGAATGAATAACTACGAATAAATCTCAAATAAAAATAGACCTAGGAATATTTTGAAATCATGGAGAACATAGCCCTAGCTTAGTCCAAATAACTGAAAACAATCAAGAAATTATTTTAAATATTTGTTATAATTACAATTGATTCTAAGTGTTATTATATCCCCCTGAAATATTAACTAGAGATTTGAAATCTCACTTTCGACGCATTTCACACCATATTTTTTGTGGGATCCACCCCAACCTCATTGGGTTCTATATTTGACCAACGACCATTTTATATCTTTATTACAGTGTAATTTGAGCATATCATCTCTATAACTCAAAAATTTATAGCCATCACAATAAGAAAGTAATAACAATTATAAATTGAAAAAGTATCTTATAATTGTATGGAAAATAATGAAAAAGAATTAGATTTTGTTAAAAAACAACAATAACCAAGCCCAAAAATTTATCCCAAAATTTATAATATCATATTAGATTTGGTTGATTTTTTATAATTTAAAAATAGATTAACTTAATTTGACTTTAACAAAAAAATTCAAATCGAATCACATGAATACTCATAATATGCCATATTTCATTATAAAATAATGTATTATATATGAATAAATTATATCATTTGACGCCATTATTTATTGCCACATATGAAAAATAAATTTTTAAATAAAAAACATAAATATGAAATAAAATTATTATAAAATAAAATAAAACTATTAAATAATAAGCAAATAAGATAACTAACTCCTGCCATAAATTGTAGGAGTAACTTTTTGTTTAAAAGATGACAAACTAAACAATAATAAAATAAATATTATATTTAAATGCGATACAGTAGCTCAAAGTTGGAAAAAGAAAATTTAAGTTAGGAAATAAACTCCAGACGACTTATTTGAAGAAGTATAAACACCATTTATTTTGAAATCTGAGTGAGATAAGAATACTAAGCATAATACCAAATAGAGCATTAGTTTTTATATATATATATATATATATATATATATATATATATATATATATTGAAAAAGTATAACCAAATAAATTAGAGAAAATAATTGTTTTCATCCCTGTGTTATTGTCTTATTTTGGTTTTGGTCCCTATGACACCCAACTTCCTACATTTAACCTTTAATTAATTAAAGCCATTAATTTTAATCCTTTTACTAATGGTGATTATCAATACAAATAGATTGATTACTACTGCCGTGGGCAATTATGGTATTTAATAAAATATTATATACTAATAATATTTTGTCGAATTCACGTGACAAACCGGGAACACATTTCACAAGGAAGACTTTACTTTCCCTATCTAATTTCTAAGCGCTCCTTCTCCGTCTCTTTGTTATCCTCTGGTCTCTTCAATGGCAAAACTCAAAAAAAAAATTGATGAAATTTCAAGAGGAAATTCATGGTGGAACTCATGTTGGAGTGATTTTTGCTCAAATTATTCAACTTTCGAGTTCTCTTCTCCATTTTTTCGCCTGACAGAGGTATACTTTCTTTCCATCCTCTTTCCTTTCGATCTATTTTTCAAGCCTCTGGCCAAACTCTTTTCGATTTCTGGATTCTATTATTTTTATCTCATTTTTATTAAGCTCTATTATTAGTGTTTTATCTCGATTTTATATCTCTGCAATTTTTTTCATAAATAATTGGTGTATGGTAGCTCAGTTTAAGGTATGTAAAATTGAATTGATAGTGTGAAATTATTTACATTGTCGATCTTTATAACTTAAGTCCTTACTTTCGTATATGAAATTATTATTGCAGTGAATAAGGCTTAGCTTTCCAAGTTTAGAACTTTATAATGGTCTCAAATATGAATGTGAAATCTATACCAACATCGAGAACAATCTTTCGTAATTTTGAATTCTTATTGAGCCGAAAGAAGGAATCCTTTTAGGATATTTTGATATGTTTTCACAAAGGTACTGTGAACTAAAATTGTTTGTGATTAGCTTCTGCTTCATTCTTCAAACGAGGAGAAATAAGTGAAACCTAAGTTGCTCTGCTCTTTAAAATGTCAACGGTGTATGTCGATTCACCAAAAGTAATGTATTTTTGGAGAATCCGACACAAGTACATAAAAAGTGAAGAGTTCACGCAACTTAGGTTACAACAATAGGGTCGTCTTATGCAAATTCTAATGACTCCTACCAAGGAAACATGACTTGCAACACCAAACATATGCTAACAATACAAATATTTCACTTGCTCTTTAGGTATACATTGAGAATTAACTTTCTTGTTTCCTAGAATGTTGAATCTAAATTCTATGTTTGCTTATCGTGAACAAAAATTAACGTGTATCTTTCTTGCTGTTCCTGCCTATGCAACCGAATCACTAAGGAGATAACTAATGAAATGCATTCTGATTTTTTGAACCGATTGAGATCTTTTCAATAAAATAAGGTTCTAGTTATACATAACGTTATAGAGTATTTTTTTCACCTTTCACTATTTACATGATACATTATCCTTAAATGCAATGCACAAGTTTAATTTGATAGACTAAAGCAACTGCGTAAACTAATCTTTTTTTAACTTAAAGTTGATGCAGTAACTTCAAATTCTCGTGAGATTAATGAATTGGTTCTTTTGTCTTTTATAGTTTTTATCCTTGTGAAACCCAAAATTTTCCTTTGCATGTGAAATATTGTGTATAATTAATTTATATGGACTTTACTACTGTAGTTTTAAAATTTTGTACTTCAACCATATTTTATCATATAATCAACTAAATACATGTGTTTTTGTGGTTTTTTGGACAACCTATTAAGCGTTGGGTATACATAGCTCTACATTATTGAGATAGAGTTTTTTTCTCTTAAATTATAATTTTTCATTAAAATGTATTGTAATTTAAAATTGATATCGTGGAGATGCCAAGAGATCTCGCAAAATCATGATAAAGCTAAGATCGAGATAAAACGTAACTATTTAAGTTGCATACAAGCCTAAAGGAAATAATAATCATCCATGCGCATGATTAACTCCAAAGTCATAAAGAAAGTACTAGATCTAAAACTCAAGCATGTATTGTCGATTTTCTTTAACTTCTTTATTTAAGGAACATTTTTCTTCTTGTATCGGATCACTTCTCACTCTCTTGCTACTTTCGGTGAAAGTGTTTCTTGCAATCTTGATAAAGGGGACTTATCGTTTTCCCGTTCACTACCACCTCTCGAAATGCCTCACCACCCCTTCTAAAATGAATGCGTAACTCCTCAATTGCTCGTGCTCCTTGGTTGGTTGTTGATTGACCTACACAAAATGTAAGAAAATAAGTCGTGAAGTAAGATTTGATACAAACAACATAAGCAGACAACAAGAAAGGTAATTACATTTTCGTCGCTTATAAATGAACTCGGATCAGATTGACACGCATCACAATAATGGTGCTTGAAACCTACAATAAGAAAATATTTTTAGTATTATTATATTTGATGAATAAAATCAATTTATTGGACTACTTAGTTAAGTGTTGCATTACTAGGTGTATAAAGACCTTCTTCTTGACTTGCTGATGGACTTGGCCGTTGTTGAACCGCAGTGGTTGCTTCCCATAAGAATAGGCACTCACACAGCTCATTTTCCACATGATCCATATTTATTTTTCCCCGCTTTCTTGGATGCTTTAGCAAGGTAAGCTTTCTAGAATCCGATTCTTTTTGAGTTGTCTCATCAATTCCCTCTCTTCTTAGTTTTTCGTCTACCCGGCTTCGTGCTTGTATATGGGTGACAGCAGCTTCAATCCCCCGCCTTAGGCCATTGCTCGGGGAAATGGCTAATTGGCAAGATGGATGGACTATAACTCTTCATGTATTGCTCAACTATATAGCATTCATGAACATACATTTCCTGCTCATCCTTCTTAACCCATATAGAGTAATAACATGATTACAAGGTATTCTTTGCTAGTCCCATCTCCTACAATAACACATGTCTTCCTTAAGATCAATCTGAGAATAGTCTAAAATAGATGTCATCAATTTGGTAGTGAAATTGGTCGATGAGACAATACATTCAAATGCCTTAGCCTCGCTTTCCTCTAGCTTCAACATGATTTTTTGATGACTATGGTAATACTTCATCATTTTATATCTCGGTTTCTTTTGAAGTCTGGACACCATATAGATCCTAATTGATTCAAGAATTGTCTAAATATACTTGTCTCTTACATGTAGAAGTACACTATTGAATGACTCACACAAATTATTTAATAACACATCACATTTTAGGGAAGAAGAGAAAAAAAGCCCTTGACCAGTGAATGAGAGGTTTATTATTAAACCATTCAACACCTTTTGGATCTAAATTTGTCATATTTCCATATGCTTGGAGAATCCAGTTCGTAGTTTCCCTGACAGCCTTCCATAGGATATCTTTCAAATAAGCTTGTCCTCCAAAACCTTCAAATTTTGAAATTTTGCGAGATGCCTCACACAAAATCTCAGGCGTTAAATATCCGCATTATCTCATCAAATGCTGAATTAAACCCTTTGCTATCGAAATGAAAGTCCATGCAAAAGGATTTTGTGAGATTCCGAGGTCCTCATCAAGAAGTGTGAGAAACCAACTCCATATTTTCTTCAATTCACCTTTCACTACCGCAAATGCAATAGGATACATGCTGTTGTTTCCATCACCCCACGTCGTCAACAATCGGCTCCTCTTTTGGTGTCCTTCAAACGGTAAATCCATCAACTCCCCATTACAGGGTCGACATCCGGGCTAAGAACCCATGCTCTGCAAGCCGCAAAAACATACATGCAGCTATTTTTCTACTATCGAATTATTTTTGGATTTTCGTCCAACTTCAAAATACACGTAGTCCCCGGATTACTCCTTAACTCCACAATAATCCTACGTGTCAAATTGCCTTCTTTAGTCCTTAATTAGATCTAATGCCTTTCTCTTTTTCATATAAGCTTGATTTCGAACAATGGTACAATTATGAGTTCACCACATGAGTTTGAAATTCTTTCATTCCCAACTCGATTAATTCTAAATTCTTCAAGATACTTTTTAGTTAAAAATCCAGAGTCAATAGTCTTTGTTATCTCTTGATTTCCATAGGAATGGTCGTGGCCTATTGTCTGATCTTGAAAGGTTCATCTCGACAGCCTTTGATGCAACATGAACCATTTGCAACTTGACACCTTACAAATTGCTCGATCTGTATTTTTATTCTTTTTAAATTCCTCGATGTCTTTTTTGTAACACAACATGTACCTCAACTCCGCCCACTTGAATTCTTCGTTATTACCGAAAATCATATTAAGTAAATTTGTTCTTGGATCCTCCAAATCCCTAGATGGATTAAAAGAAATGGATCTTTAAGATTTTTATCATCGTAATCTCCATACAAACTCATTAATTCCTCATATGATGTAGCACAATCATCTTCGAGTGTCATTGGAAAACATAGCCAACATGTTTGATGCAACCCAAAGCTCTATAACTTTTTCTTTAACTTGGTGATCTCTACTTTCCATTAAAACTAATCTACTCTTTACAAGTAGTAGTCGGCGGTTTTATCAAAAATCATATATCTTCTTCCAATGAATAACGTGAGTCATAAAATGACTCACATTCTTTACTCGTGGCATCACTCATTACTTTTATCCATTACATCCACTTCTACCAAACCTCTTCATCTTGTAGTGGCCGCCCGAATCAATCACATCATAGTTCCATTGGTCCTCATCCGTGTCCTCATAAATATTTTCACCGTTGATATAACAACAAGTGGTTTTATTGAAGTGAACAAGAAAAGAAAGAATCAAAAAGGCTAATCAAAATAGAATACAATGATCTAGAATGGGGAAGGGGTGCCTATATATAGGCATAAGACTACCTAAAACCCTAAGACCCATCTCGCTAACACCATATGGGCTAACAATAATATAGGCTAACAATAATACGGGCTAACATTCCCTCAAACTCATAATGCGACGTAATAAGCATTGAGTTTGTCACACAAGAAACGAAAACCGAGACGTCTAACAGCCTTCGTAAAAAAGGTCAGCAATCCGCAAGGCCGATGGAACAAAAGGAAGCGATATGGTCCCGGCTAGAGATGACATTTGGCAAGTGACAATCAATCTCAATGTGCATCGTCCGCTCATGTAAAATGTAGTTCTTTGCAATTTGCATCGCACTCTTGTTATCACAATGTAGAGGAGTAGGCCGAGAAAATGTGAACCCCTATATCTCGCAAGAAGCCGCTGTAACTAAACAATTCCCACATGTAGTCACTCGCCAGCACGATACTCCCCGTGGAAGATCTAGAGACAACATTCGTTGCTTTCGTCTTCCATGATATCAGCACTTCAAGGAACACACAAAAACCAGTGTGGATTTGCGATCATTGCGATCGCCATCCCAATCAGCATCACTATAGGCTCGCAACTCGAGATGACGTCGAGGGAAACAAGAGGTTCAGAACCGGGTGCCACGAAGATATCTCAAAATACGAAGAACAAATTTCCTCAAGAATCAAGCAGAGTGCGTAACAAATCGGCTAACAACGTGAATCGCATGAGCTATATCCGTGCGAGTAACGGTAAGATACACTGGCTACCTACAACAGTCCGATAAAGACTCTGGACTGCTAACAAAACACCATCACCAGGAGAGTACCGTGCATCAAGCCCTGCAGCATCTCACCTGTTGTCGTAAAAAAGGCGCCGTTTAAAACAAGCCGATATATACTTAGTCTCGAGAGAGAAGATATCCTTTCTAGACTCGAGCCACCTCAATACCCAAAAATAACGTGGAGGTGCCCAAGTCCTTCATGGCAAACCGATGAGCCAAATCTGCTTCAATGACCCAATACCATCATGATCATCACCTATAACCATATCATCTACATATATGACAAAAGGATTCGCCCGCACTCGTACTCTAACAAACAACGCCGAATCATGGTTACCTCTGAACAAATCCAAGGGAAGTAATCACAAAGGAGAATTTCTCAAACCAACATGAGGGGCTTGCTTCGAGACCATATAGAGCTTTTTGAAGCCGACAAACTTCACCCGCCAAGGATCAATAATTCTAAGGGAAGAGTCATATACACTTCCTCATGGAGATCACCATTCGAAAATGCATTCTTGACATCCATTTGAAATATATTCCACTGTCGAATCCGATGCAACCGCAATCATAGTGCGAATAGTATCTTTGTCAATGGGCAAAAGTCTCTTCATAGTCCATACCATATTTTTGTGAGTACCCTTTTGCCACAAGCCTAGCCTTTATCAAGCCAACACTCCATCGCTTTGTTTTTATCTTATACACCTACTCCACAAACTAACCGTATGTTTACTGTGGAGGGTAACCAAATCCCATGTGTGTGTGTCTCGATGAAGAGCAAAGTGGAGTTCCTCCCGCAATAGATTCTCGCCAAAAGAGGATCGTATTGGCAAATTTCTATAGGACTCAGTCTGCATACTGATGTACGTTGTAATAAAGGAAGCAAATGGGGGTGAGTAGGCGTATCAAGCAAAATCGTGTAGTTTAGTGGACTTACTCATGAGTAGACCTCCTCAGAGGTGGATCTCCAGCCTCAAGTGGCCAAGCACCGTCGTGCGGCACATCTAGTGGCACACCAATCTGGAATCTGGAGCCCTGTCAATGCCAAATGGATCAATACGCCGAAGATCTGACTTAGTAACATCATGGAATTTAGTTGGAATTGAATAGAAAGGAATATGCTCCAAAAAGGTGACATGCCGTGAAACATAATTTCCTGACTGACAGGATCATAGCAACAATAACCTTTCTCTCGTCCAACACCATACCCCAAAAACACACATATAGCCGATTTTGGCTCACTTGTTTCGTCTAACATGAGGATGGAAGGACAAAACAAGTACATCCAAAAACTCGTAATGCGTAGCAATCCGGCATGTGACCATAATTCTCTCAAACGGAGACATCCCTAAAGTCAATGCAAGAGGAATACGATTATCACATATACTAGCTAGGATCAAGCCCCCAAAATTACTAGGAATCTCTCTCGCCACAGTATAATAGTAAGGAGCATGTTGTCTCAACAATATGACGTGTTTCCTTTCGGCAACACATTCTCGCTCTGTGGAGTATCCGTACAAGATGACTGCATGGTACCATCGCAGGCAAGTAATCGAGTGAAATCATTGAGTGTATATTAACCCCTAAGTCACACTCCGAAACACTTTATCACAAATTCTAATGTCGCTTTAATAAGGGCTCTAAAATTGCTTTAAATGCCAAAGAAGTCGTGACCATGTTTATAAGATAAACCCGTGTGATACTATATGGTCATCTATAAACGAAACATATTAGTTCGGAATTCACTTAGCTGATACCGGTGACGGTCCCTATACATCGAATGAATAATGTCAAAAAGGAGCAACCGAATAAGACATACTTTTATTAAAAGGTAAGTGCGTGTAATTTTGCTGCGCCATAACCAATTAAGTAATCGAAATATCGAAGTGTTTAAATGACCTAAAGCACCAAGAGGCTAAAAACGTAAACGTGACACCGATACATGTCCCAAAAGCTGGGAATGCCAAAGATAAAACCGTGACGTACAAAGGACTCAAACGAAGAAGACAAATCAACGCCGGAGGCTACAAACAGACACTCAGGAATTTCCAGGATATAGAGTTCCTCATCCTACTTGGCCAATCCTAATCACCTTCGGGAGTGTGCTGGTCCCGATAAATACAACAAAATCGAAAAGAATACCCAAATGACCACCCTACACAATCGATCAATTTAAGCAAGATTAAAAGAAGTTTAGTAATATAATACACGATGTAACAATGCGAGAAGTAGTAATGTAACCGACACCTCTCATCGTACAGGCTATAGATCGGTGCATATACAGAAAGGTGAAATGGGTGACAAGGAACCAAAAGATGACAGACATATGTGACATATGATGGGTCGCACTGTAATCCGTGGTCAAAGAATATATATTTATTTTCGCTCGATACCATGTGAAGATACGACACCCTGCGCCTAACTCAACCCCAAAAGCTAGCTCAAGAGGAGGATTGCCCAAGTCCATATAAACAAAACCATCACCCATTCCCCAAACCAATGTGGGACTTAACCTACTTTAACACCCTTCACACCTGTGCCGTGACCGACGCTGACTAGGAGCCCAAACGGAATGGACTCCGCTCATGCCATGTTGATATATAACAAGGGTTTAATAAGAACAAGAAAAGAAAGAATCAAAAGGCTAATCGAGAATATAATACAATGATCTGTGAATTTAAAAAGTGCATGCCTATAAATAGGCATAAGACTACCTAAAACCCTAAGGCCCATCTCCTAACAATTATAATGGGCTAACAATAATATGACTAACATTCACCTCTACCGTCAATTATTTCATAGAAAAGCTTATATATATCTAAACCGCCTGATAAAAGTCTTATACTTGTCTCAAAACAAGGCCCAAACTAGGAACCAAAATTTCACCTTCCTATTATCGACTTTCAAGTTCTTAATACATCAGGTCATCTCGAATGATGAAATTTTCATCTCCCCTCGCAATAGTCTTATAACTTATTTCTCCACTAACATAGCTCATCACTAGTTCAAACACCCACCAACCATTATAGTGTAATTTAATGGTGTACATATTTAAATCTTCACCTTCATTTGTCGTGCTAAAAGAAAAATGTGATCTATTAGTGTTATTATAATAAATAGCTCAAATAAAGAATGTAAATGATGCAAATCCAATGCAAAAATATGTAACCAATCATGGAAATCCAAATTAATTTTGAATTTGAGTTATGCCGATTTCCGTTCTAAAGAGTTGACTATATTTATAGATGGTTTTGATTACTTCAAGCTTAATTATGTGTACATCTGAATTTTCACTTTCATCTATTGTTGGAAAAAGAAAACAAGAATAAGTTGTTTATGTCATTCTAATAAGTAGAACAAATATAAATGCAATATGTCGTATAAATTCGTAATATGCAATATAAATATTCGCTTGTATGGGATCCTTCTAGCCTGCTTTTAATGAAATTTATTCTCAGGAACTATTAGATGATGCATTAGTATTTCTGTAATTAAAATTTACTCAAAAGATTTTCATATAATAAAAGATTTTGGTCTTTTTTTCATCAATCAATATTAAAGATTTAGGTTAATTAAATTGATGGAGTACTTACATATCGTAAAGATGAATTGTAGCTCCTCGTAGAGTTCCATTTGTCAAACATAATGTTTTTATTTCTCTTCAACAAAAAGTACTCAAGTTGTTTTATGTGTCGTAGGAGGAAGGCAACTGTGTTCTCATATAAGAGAAGGAGGCAACTAGAAAGAATAATTGCTCATCAAGCAACAAACACAAAGAGTCGCCAATCATCTCGTATTAGAGGATTAATTCACATCCAAATAGAAGAAGGGAATAGGGCTGGATATGGTTGCGATGAGAAAGATGCAGGTAATGAAAGGGTAAACTTGTTGTATGTTTAGGTTTTGTTCTCTTGATAAAAGTGTTCCTTCTGTAATACCATAATTGCCCTATAGTAGTAATTAACTGTTTGCATTGATAATCACCGTTACTAGAAGGACTAAAATTACGGACTTTGATTAATTAAAGATTAAATGTGGGAAGTTAGTATCACAAGCGACTAAAATCAAAATAAGATAATAACATGGTGGACAAAAATAATTATTTTCCCAATAAATTATTAGTAAAAACAAACAAATACCGTAAAATTAAAGTGTCCTAAGAATGATCAAATGAACATCCTTCACTAAAAATTATATTTTATATATATTATCATTTTATGCTAACAAATATAATATTTGAACACTCTTGAGCCAGGTGGGAGAGCTAGTCGCGTGTAGGCTGTGCAAACAGTCTCCCGGGAGTACGTGATTGCTTCTCATTAGCAACGTTGGTGCCTATAATTTTTTGTCTTTGAAAGGAACAACTGACACAGAGCTAACTTTTTTGTTCAAAAGTGCCCATATCAATTTCCATACAGGTGTTTTCTTTTCCTTTTTTAAATTTTATTTTTATTATTTATTTTAAAATAACAAATATTATAAATTATTACTTAACTAAATAATTGTGTAATTTAATTTTAATTTAAGATTATAAAATTGAAGATTTTTGAACTTGATCTTGATTTTTGAAGATTATTTAATATCTTTAATTAAATTTTTAGCTATTTCATTGCTAATACATATATTATTTTTCTAGTAAATCCAACCAAACGACGACAATAGTAATAAGTGTTTAAGTACCACAAATGGACTCTCATCTCATCTAGAAGAGGTAGTTCCTACCGGAAGAAAGAACTAAAAGGAAAACAACCATTTTTCATAATTTTCTTTTTAAATTATAAGTTTAAATTGAATCACATTAAATGAAATTTTTATATTTGGTGATTAGAATTTAACGTTAAATGAGTAAAGTTTTGTGTAAGGCATTAAGACTTATTCGTAATCACTATTCTTGATTTCTACTTTTTTTCATAATTCTTCTTTTTAAATTTTTAATTTTAAATTAAATATTCTTTTATCCCACGTAGGCTCTGATCACCTTGGTCAAACTTCAAGGGCTACAGCATCGTATTTGCGCTATAAATACGGGCCATAAACGAGTTTAAACATCTTAATCTAATCCTACCCTAATAGCGAAAGGTTGGGCCGACTCAAGGGTTAACCTCATTTTGTTTGGCTTAAACAGATGAATCTCAAAAGTAATATAAGAAAAAGGATTAATATAAATTCTTGCTTATATACAAGGGGTATTCTATTTTTTCAATTTCATCTTACCTTTTGATTTAATTACGTAAAATCATTGTATCTATTTTGAATTTCTCTCAAGTGATTTTAGTCAAAGAATCCAAAGTCGATTGACCAAATCCAATACAAATCCCACTCCACACCCATATCATATTGACACGAGTGCATCACCAAAATAAAAATCCGGGAAAGCATCTTAGGCCATTATGAATAGTGATTACATAATATGTTCTAATATCTTACATAATACTTTCGTCATTTAGCTGCAATTCTTTAATATTAAAATTCTTAAACACCAAGTATAAAAATTACATCCATCATGAAAATGTCCAAATACTTGTTGCAACTCAAAATTTGTTGCACGACTTTACCTAAATTCAAAGTGGTAATCTTTTAAGTGAATCTAAAATATTGTTAATTTTGATATATAGCTATTTGATAATGTTTAACTAATTAAATTTGCATATGGATGTAGACGAAGATCAAGATGACACACGCACAATTTTATTAATAAAATAAGACATGACATTAAAATTGAGAATCTTTCATAAATAACATCCATTTGAAAACTAATATCATTAGTAATTATAATTTGTATAATTATAATTTACAAAGCAATAATTTTTAGACAAAAAAACTCTCTCCCTCTCTACATGCATCTCGCCGCCTCCCTCCCTTCTTCTTCTCTCTCTCTGCCTCTGTCTCTGTCTCTTGTCTCTCTCTCTCTCTCTCTCTCTCTCTCTCGTTCTTGCCATTTTTCTCCCCGCCTCGCCCCTCCCTTTCTTTCTTTCTCTCTTTCTTTCTATTTCTCTTTCTCTCTCTTTATGTACCGATTTTAATTGCTTCTCTCTTGTATTTTTTTTATATTTTTTGGGAGTGTATCAAACAACTGTATTCATTGTATTCATATGTGCATTAGTTGTATCGACGGTCACTCTGTTGTATCTAATCGACTTGTATTCATTCATTCTTGTATCACTTGTATTCATTCATTCTACTTGTATTCTTTGAATGTGTATTTTTTTTAATACTTAGCAAATGTATCAAAATTTTGAATGTGTATCTATTTTCTTAATTCATTCGTTCTTGTATCACTTGTATTCATTAACTCTTTTATCACTTGTATTCATTAACTCTGTATCACGGTATTTATTCATTCTACTTGTATTCTTTTGACCGTGATATCATGCGTGTGTATTCAGATGTATATCTATCTCTCTAATTGAGCTTATATCCATTCACTCTTGTATTACTTGTATTACTTGTATTCATTCGCTCTGGTATCACTTGTATTCATTCACTCTTGTATCTACTTATACTCTTTGAATGTGTATCTACTTGTATCTATTTTTTTTATGCTTATCAATATGTACTCTTGAATGTGTATCTTTTTTTTTTTCTTTTAATGTTTATCATGTATCAAAGAGAGAGGAAGAGGAAGAAAGAAAAAATAGAGAGACAGAGAGAAGGAGAGAAAGAAACGAAAGGTGAGGAAGGAGAGAGATGAAGGAGAGAGACGAGCGAGAGAGAAGAAGAAAGAGGAGGTACAAATTGTAATTAGTTTTTAAAATATAATTTTAAAATTTTTCTCCTAATAATAAATACATAGCATATATTTTCTATGCAATGTAATTTTTCTTAAAAATTAAACTTGGAAAGTAGGTTCCACTGTAAAATTAACTGTATTCAACCTTCTCCAAGAATGTAAAAGCCCAGCTACCAAATCGAACAACTTATACTCTGTGAATAAACTTTAGGCCCACTGGGCTAATTGTTCTACAAATAGGGTAAAATTCATAAATTCTCACTTTTCAATTTCTGTTATTAAATAAATTTTTGCATGGATAGCTTCTATTTTGAGACGATCTTTACTTTTTGCCCTAAAATATGGCAATTTTAAATTTTACTTCTGCCACTCATTTAATAAAATGTGTGCGCCAAGCTACCCTTATCTAGCTATGACTCTAATTTCGTTTAGCATAAATTTAAAGAATTTTATCTCGTCCTATAAGTTATGGAGGAATTGTTATCCGGCATGTTGTGTAGTATATAATTAGCTCGACATAAGTTTAGATTACTTCTTGTCTCGCTTGACATAAGTTCTATAGGAACTAAGTTATACCATTTGCGACATAACTTGTGGGTTTTGAACCGACCTTGCCTCAATCGCATAAGTTCTCAGAGGGAATTAAGGCATAATCAAGAGGCTACATACAAAAATATAAACTTATGTCGAGTGAAAATTATTTCTATTTTGGTGTCGTAGGTATTTTCAACCACCTTTTTTTTGAAGTGATGAAGGGCAAAAATTAAAGACCATCCTAAAATAGGAGCATTTGTGTAAATGACCCAAGTGCTATTAAACAATAGCCACAATTATGAGGTGTCAAATTGTATAGGTGAAACTCCCGAACATTATCGTGCCATTTTACTTGTAGAATTTAAAGCTTCATAATAATGACTATTTTTCAAATATAAAAT
The DNA here is from genome assembly GCA_018107945.1 of Datura stramonium. NCBI lineage: Eukaryota > Viridiplantae > Streptophyta > Magnoliopsida > Solanales > Solanaceae > Datura > Datura stramonium. The sequence continues at coordinate 12,113 of JACEIK010000313.1, read as the reverse complement.
TAAAATGACCGTGATGTATAATAATACATGGTCACATTTTCACGCATGAATTGTAACCTAAAAATAAAATGTGTCATATAAAATATGAGAAAGAGAGTATTTAACTTTTAATGTTGTATTAAGTTCCGCCTCAAACTTTTTATAATGCGTTGCTTATTTGCATATTTTTTGATTGTTACAAAGGAAAAGATATCTAAAAATATATTAATATAATATAAAATTAATTATAAAATTTAAATTATTATAATAAATATTATTATAACTATGATTTTTATAAAGAGATTTGATCGTAAATTAAATTAGAGGAATCAATATGACACAAAAACTACACATATAACAAGGATGAAAACAACATACAAAAGGATTTGTTAATTTGCTGTGTTTTTCTTGGTGATTTTGAGGATACCAAGAGCATTGCTTCTGAATTTTTTATTATAAATGTAACTTTGAATTGATTAAGAAATTAATTTTTTTCTCTATTTATTTTATCATGTCGTTAATTCATTGTTATATAATAATGAAAATTCTTATTTTACGTGATAACAGATTTGGTGCAATTTATTTTTTTTTCATTCTCATATTTTCTTTGTTTATTATCTAATTATTCTATTTTATCATTTATCCTATTTTTTTATAATAACTCTTTTTCGTACCTTATTATTTTTTGCGATTTATCCTTTAAATCATTACGCGTAACACATGTAATAACGAAAATGATACACCTATTTAGACGTTATACTCATCAAAATAATACAAGAAATGTCATACGATACATTATTAAACGATAAGTAACAATCATCCAAACAAGGTGTTAATAGTCCAACTTTTCTCCCTATTATAAATACCCAATTCTTATATAACTTGTTGCTATTTGATTGAAAGAGAAATTTGAATATGACTAAATCTCAAATTTGGTTCTCTAGCTTCCTGGTATTAATTTTCTTAGCATATTCCTCATTGCCTCAGTCGGTGAGTTTTTTTTAGATAATAAAAAAAGAGGTGGTTTGAGGGAGACGTCATTGAAATCCTCACAGGACTGATGAATTTCTTGGTGGGAAACTCGTGTGTCTTTTCTACTATCCATACGATGTATTTATATTTTATAAGTAGAGTTTAGAAGGAGAACATACTAATGATCTATTAGCACCCTTTTTATTTCTACGGCCTGACCCAATAACAATATTTCAATAGATCCCGTCTTAAGAAATCTCTACATTAACACAATCAATATTATTTAAATTGTATGACCAACTTATCTAGAACATTAAAGTACAGGTAATAAATTTCTCTCTCATTCTTTTTTTTTCCTTATTTATTTATTTATTGCAGATATTGAAGGTGTGGGAAAATGAAATTCTGTGAGGTATTTAGTTCAACATTTGATGGGCAATGCTATGTGTCATCTCATTGTGAGACAAATTGCAATAAACAAGGATATCCATCTGGACAGTGTGAGGGAGAGGAACTATGTAGTTTTTTTGTCTCATAATAATGAAATAATTAATCTTGATTCCTTTAAGCAACTAAGAGAAAATTATCACCCTTTTTTGGATTTTATAATTTTTTATTTAAATTATATATGCTGATAGTATAAAAAAAATTATATGACTAGTGATTTTTTATGAATTTAACTTGTAATAGCAAAAGTTAGTTGATTACTATTTTTGTCATTTTACTAACTCTATAAAAGAAAAATTTATCTATACTTATGTACCTTATGATTTTACGTTAATTATTTTTTATATTGTTCATGCGTGTACGCAACTTAAAATTCCTTTGACTTATATTTTACAAGAAATTGCGCATGTTTTTTTTTATTTTGACTTTTATGTATGGTAGAGTTGATACTTACAAAAAAAAACTGATCGATGTAATGTTGAAACTGAAAAATATTTTTGGTATATATACTAAATATAACAATCAATACCAACAAAAAGAAAAGTCAAATGATTAAGAAAAAGTTAAATAAAATAAAACAAAAAGTGTCACTTGATTTCTTATTTATCAAAGTAAATTTGTTGTCTTCCATTGGTTATTTCGAAGATACCAAGAATTAATGGTTGCTTTTTGACTCAATCCAATTTTTTATAATAATAATAATATTAATTGTTGATATCCAAATTTAAATTTATTGTCCCTGTAAATATATGTAGTTATTTAGTAGGTTGATACATACATAATTCCTTTAACAAATTAAACTACTTGTTTTTTAAAAAAATTATAGAAAGAAGAAATTAAGATTGAAAATGGATGAATATTATGTTTGCTACTCTAGGTTTCTTTTGATACTTCTCAGCTTGTTCCTCAAAATTGCATCAAATGGTGAGTCAAGAAAAACTATTTATGTTTGTATATTGATGGTATAAATAAGTTTAATACTATTTTATAATTTTTTTACCAAAATAACAATAACATATGTGGCGTGATTCTAGCTAAATAAGATCCGAGAAAGGATGATGCACGTTAAACTCTTTACTTGCGTTAGGTAAAATGTGTTTCGTTTTTTATGTAAGACTTCCCTTTGCTCAAAATTATTTTGAAATAAATTTTTAAAAAATACAAGAATGCAAAGAAGAGAATTTTTTTTTAACAAAATATATATTATTAGTAAGACCTTCGACCAGCAATTGCTTCTTACGCCTGGTGATAGTCTTGCTTTCTCCTAAACTCTGCCACCACCTCTGAGTCTATTGGCACATCATACTCCGCCAATTTAAGAATTGTCTTTGTTCGACTATAATTTTATTTTCTATGTATTTACTGTTTGTCTATTAAGATAGAACTCCAAAGTGTACAAATATATTGAATTAATGTGTATATTAAATTGATATGAGCTTTGCTTGAGCGTATTCAGTCAATTTCATGATTAATTTTTTTTTTTTTAATTTTTTTTTAATTTTTGCAGAAATTGAAGTTGTGGAGTGGGCTAGTGCTGGTTTTTTGTGATGCATGGAGTAAAGACTTTAAGGGGCAATGTTATAATGGGTAACATTGTGATAGTGTATGTACAAATGAAGGGTATATTTTTGGAGGGGAATGTTTGTGGAAAGGTATTAGGTTGGGAATGGCTTGTATGTGTATTTATTCTTGTTGATGACTGAAGAATAATCATCAAATAAATTCCATCTCACATATAATAAGAATGTAAAAATTTATTGGTGTCTCGATTTTTATATTAAATTTAATATTTTATGTAAATTAATGCAAATAAGTATTATGATAAGAAAATTGCTTTCAATTTGATGTTATTTCATGTATGCATCATCAGTAAATTCAATTAAAACAATTTTTAGTCAATCTGCAATCATTTATATTCAACTAATAGCCTTGACCATCTGCTTCGCTTTGAAAATGTATTTTACTAGCTAACTTGCTAGTCGGGCTTGTGAAAGTCCTATCTAGAGACAAACTAAAAATCATGTCTTTCGAATCCAACTTAGTGTCCATCTTTCAAATAAAATAGGCTTGTTGGGAAGAATACGGAGTGTGTGGTTCGTAGAGTTGTGGTAAATGCTGCATAGCCACCCTATAAACATTTACGCTAAATTCATTGTTACTCCTTTGTGTTATGAATAGTTAAAGTCTTTGTATTTTTTATTGTTACAATCAGATGAAAAACAAAAAATCAATTAAAATTAAAAAGACATGTAATATAGATTTAATTTGTGAAAGGCATACTGGTGGTTCCAATAACAACAACAAAAAAGGTAGAGCTCGAGGTCTGTCCAATTGGCAAAATCAAGATTGTTGCTCTTGTTGATCTATATATCGTCGAACTCTAAAAATATTATTATATTTGTGTCAGATTTTTTAAAATGCATTACTTTTGGAGAGAATCCAACAAACATCCATCACATGTCTCGAAGAGTTCGAGCAATATAGTTGTCAATTAATCCTATTATGTTACTTCATAAAATTATTACTAACTCCCTCACTTTAATTTATTTATTTTACTTTCTGTCATTAGTATTCTAACGGAAATGGGCCTTCTACCTTTGAGGTAGTTAAGTGCCTCGCATATTCTACCTTCCTTAATTCCCATTTGGCGGATTACACTGTATTGCTTGCTGGGTTATTGGTTGTATTTGGCTTTTAGTCTAAAGACATTGTTCTTTTTTTTAAATCTTTTATCAATTCTTTAATTCTAACATTTAAAATTTCAAAATCATAAATATTAAAAAAATCAAAAAAGATAAAAAAATTAAAAAAATTAAAAAAATTAAAAAAATTAAAAATATTTTTAAAAATTATTTTTAAAATTACGTGTCAAATTAAAACTAAATAAATAAATTAAAACAGAAAAGTATATATTAAATGTAAGAAGAAAAAACATGCAGACATGCATAATTGCCAAGATACACAATATTATATCTTTCATATATAAAATATCAAATTACAACTTTATAGACCATATAAATAATATATTTATCATTAATATTGTGAATTTTAACATGTAATAGCAGATATTTATTTAATTATATTTTATATTATTATATAAGATGCATATAATGCCATATGAAAAGTCCTATGGCCATATATATTGTGCTTCATTAATTTATTTTTCAATATTTATAGTAACAATAATAAATATCCTTGTAGCAATCTCCATAATCTTCATGTTCCTTATTTTTGCACCAATTATCACATTTTTTGGGGAAACATTTTCCATTCCAACCTTTACTAGGCTTTCTACAGTATTTTGCTTCTGTTATCTGCATCTCTGTATTAAATTGTTATAGGATTTTTTAAAAATCTTAAAAAAGAAATAAAATACGTCATTCGGCTATAATAATAACAATATATTCAAATAGAATATCAATCAATGCGATTTAAGAAAAGATAGAGTACGCCAAATTTTACTCTACCTCAAGATAGACGCTGCTTTTCAAAAAAACAAAAAGAAATAATCTCATCGAAAGTATTCAGTGGGGATGATAGCATTACCCAAACTCACTCTCTACCGTGAAGGTATATATAAAGATTGTTTTCTAAAGAAAAATGTGTTTTTATTTGACTAGACGAATTTTAAGTAAGTAAATGAAACTTTTGGAATTTTATGATACGGTCTTAAACTAAAAATATTTGTGATGTACTGTGAACATTCCTTAAATTTTTTGATTTTAAATAAGTCATAGAAGACGTTAAAATTAAAAAATTATTAAATATAAAAAGTGATATTACAAACAAATTAAATGAACGTAAGACATATAGATTGAAATAAAAGAAGTAACGGTCAAATTTACTTAACAGATACAAAATTCAACAACTTAGAAAATATGATTAGAGAAATTATGGAGGACATTTTACTAAAAATGCATTTTGGTATGCGCAAAGAAAAAATATTTTTCTATGAAAAATATTATATTTTTGATAAATTTATTTTTGACTCATTTTCCGATGTTTATTTGAATATAACATAAGTGTCATTTGGATAAATAATGAAAGCCGTGTTTTCAATGGAAAAAATGTTTTTTTTTATAATCAAACACCAAAAAATAATTTTATCGTGATAAATAATATTTTTCGTCGTATCAAATATCACAAAATAAAAATGAAACTCATAATGAACTTATAGTGTTATACTTTCCATTGTACCAACAAAAAAATAATTCAACTTAAATTTATTCTATGGAACAAACCTCAGTAAAAATAAATAAATAAATAACAAGAAATTAGAGATAATTATTGAAGAATTAATCACTCACCAGAAGCAAACATGAGAAGAAAGCAAAAGAGTAGAGCACATGAAGTTACTTTGCTAGCCATTTTTCTAATTAAGATCCTTTGAAATACTTTTAATTGTGAAATTAAGGATACGAAAGGGTGTATTTATAGTGATTCAAGGAAAAAAATTAATATTTTTTTTCTAAATTATGAATAAATTAATCAACCTCAAACAACAAGATAAGGAAAATGTCAAAGGAATCAAATATATATATTTGGTTTTTTATTGGTATCTATATTGAGGCCTCGACTAATTTAATTCACGTCGGGTAGGAAAGCGTTAACCTAAAATAGAACATAAGGAAAATGTCAAACAAATCAAGTATTTTTTTATTGTTTTTTCATCCGATGCCATGGGCGGAGCCATCTCAGGCAAATGGTGGTCCGGTGCACACCCTTCAAGGAAAAATTTGTGTGGTGTACGGAGGTTAAATGTTAAGTTATTATGAGTGTATACTTAATTTTACACATCTTTAACATAACTGAGAAGAAAATTGGCACACCCATCTCTGAATTCTGGTTCCGCCATTGGGCCGCGCAGTCGCACTGAGGTCCCAACTTAATCTGATTTGCACCGCGTAAAGCTCATTTAAGAGAAAAACGCTTCCTAAAATTATTTTTTTCATATTTAAAATTTGATTTCGAGACCTATGATTATAAATCGAGGATTCTTATTTATCTCACCGCAAACCTCGATGTGGTTAAAGAAATCAACTAGATATATATTGAAAGAAAAATGAAAGAGAGGAGTACTTTGTCTTAGATAAACTTTTGAACTAATCAAAGTTTTAATTTTCTTCATACATCACCATGAAAGTAACAACATTGCTATTACTGTAAAGAAAGTCAAAAAAAAAATTACTTGGAAGTTGTACAATTCAAAGGGTACTTACCCATGGTAGATATAACTAATTCTTCAATTAATAAATCATGGTTAATTTGAAAATATAATAAGAAGACTGATAATAGTCATTTTCTTCTGTTCAATGTTTATACTTATTCTTCCTATTGAGATACCTAGCCAAGTGGACATGCATTATTTTACAGTGGTGGATCTAAAAGTTCGATTACTGATTCATGTGAATTTAATAGCTTTAGTTTAATTTTTCTCTTTTTGTATATATGTAAAGTGCACTTTAGGTGCTGAGCGAGAAAAGTCTCTTCTTTTCTTTCAATTTATTGACTGATCTGAAACATGGACTACTTTACAGAATGAAATGGATTGGATTCTATGGATAGAAACTCGGGAAAAAAAAAAAGAAATCGAGAACTACATAGATTTGAGACTTTCCTTTCTTGATTTGGAAGGTGAATTATGTAGGTGTGTGTATATATAAAATCTAATAAATATTTATTTTATAATATTAAAATAAGGTCGCTATAAAAGCCCATAAACTTCAAATTTAACTAAATATTAGCATTACTATATCATTCCAATTTTATCTATTATTAGGCGTTACTAGAATACAAAAAAAATGAAACTAATTACGTGATTGCTCTTATAATTATGTCGCACGTTAAAACAAATGGCGGTGCTACATATTCTTATCTATGAAATACAAACATGAACAACCGCATTACTCTTATTTAATCTTCATCTAGCAAATTACTTGAATGTTGATACTTATTATTATTGAATATTCTCTAAGTTTTTCAAACAGTCAAACCTTCTCCGCTCTCTAAAATTTACTCTTATTTACTTATAAAAATATCAAAAATTATTTTTAGTGTCTTCTTTATGATTTCAAGTATTACAACAACAAAATCATTATGTTGAAGCGGCGCAACACTATTTCGATATCATTATATCAACTTATCAAATTCTTGAGTCAAATTTAATTATTTTTAAATTTATATTATTTTTCATTAAAAATTTGCATTGATGATATTCTTACTTCATAGGCTATAAATATGACAATATCAAGAAATTATTAGAACAAACGATTATAAAATAATNTAGATGCATAAAACATACACATATCAAGAAATTATTAGAACAAACGATTATAAAATAATAATTAATGATTTTGCATCTAAAAAAGAATTAGAAAAGTAAACTTTAAATAAAATATATCTTTGATATTTCCTTTAAAAAGAAATAAATTAGGATCTCTCTTTAAAGTTTGATTTTAGACCCCCAATGTTATTGAGCCCGCCCTGAAACCCTACACCTAATTTGCATCCATGGAGTCTAGATACACTATCTACTTGTACCCAAAGATGTACATTTTTAATCTAGAGAACCCCCAACGCTTCTTCCATTTTTGTGGCAGGCAAATCTACTTCACAATTATAGATACTGAGTGCAAATTTCCTATCTCAAAATTCCAGTTAGTTGTGAATTCAATTGGGAATCTACAGGGGAAGGACTTCAAATAACCTTTTAAAACTGCCAAGAACGTACTCAATTGAGCTTATATAATGGAATAATGAAAATCTTATAAGACCAATTAAACATACATAACATTAAAATAACGACAAAGTAATTTGTAATGTTGAAAATTATCAATTGAAACAAATGCATAACATAAAATGCTTCCCTAGAAATTTTGTAATAATATTATGAAGAAGACAACACGACTACGTTCATTTATCCAACTAGCTAAAAAAGACAATACTCAATTATTACTTAAGGTTCATCTTATACTATACTACTTAAGGATCTTCGCCATCCTTTCGTCTCTTGCACTCATTGTTGGAGTTAAACTGGTTATTAGCTTTATCATCCAGTTTGACGCCAGTTGCATCCATCTATATCCCCTTGATTAATGCAAGTGCTATGACCATTTTAACTGGAAATACAATTAGAGACAGTAATAGGGGGTTTTACTTTGAGTGAAAATTCTCTCCCTAGAACTCTCTCCGTACAATATTATCGTTAACTTGTAAACCGTCGCTTTTTACCTTCTACCGGCCACTGGAGCTGAAGCTCCCTCTGATGGGGATGCCGGATGGTCCGCCGCCGGCGACACTAACGGAGAATCAGAACAGACACAATGGTAAGAAGAGAGTAAATCCACAAAATGAGAAAAAATCTTCATATGCAGGAATACTGTAAGCCCAGTTAAATCCAAATCTGAAACCCAGCAGCCAACAAACAAAATCTGGGATCAAAGCTAGGTTCTCCACCCACAATGGAACCCCGACGGTGATCTTTAAAGCTAGTGACTATTATGGAGTTATGGCTGATGAGTGCAAACAGATGCTGGTTGGAAAGTTTCTGAGAACAAAGCCACAAATTGAGAAGATCAGGTCCAAATTTGCAAAAAGAGTCACGATAAGAGGTAACGTTAAAATTGGTGTTTTTGACTATCGAACTGTCTTTATTGAATTTAGCAATGAAGAAGACTTTAAGAACACCTGGTTCAGAAGATCTTTAGAAATTGAGGGATAGGTAATGTGGCTAGAAAATTGGACACCCGATTTACCGGAGCTAGATTCACCTATAGTTCCGGTGTGGATTCTTTTGCCGGATTGCCATTCCACTGTTATAATTGGAATTATATAAAACAAATTATTAGTATTGTTGGAACCCCTTTATCAATGGACACGGCGACAGACCATAGAACTAGACCAAGTATGGCTAAGGTGAGAGTGGAAATTGACCTCACTAAATAAAAAATCAACTCGGTTTTGATTGGAATAGAGGATGAATCTACTCCCCTGAAAGGGTACTCTCAAAAGTTTGAATATGAAACGGTGCCGAAGTTCTGCAAACACTGTAAACTTTTAGGCCATTCTACTGAACAAGGTGGAAATGTAGAGAGGAAAACTGTTGAAGGAAGGATGCAGAAAAACACCAAGGATGATGACAACAAGGAGAAAATAATACTAGACAAAGGAAAATTAAGTCATGATCAAGGAGAAGTCAACAACTCAAAGGAACAAAGCAAAAAGGAGAAAGGAACCAGGTCTAGTATCAAAGAAAAAAGCAATAAGGAACAAGATATTAGTTTGCAAACTCAAATAGAAGGTGAGAAGATTACTGTTATTCAGAGAATCAAACCAAAGAAGAGGAAATAAAAAATCAAGAAAGAACCTCCTATGAAAAAGAATAAGGTCCAGTTCAAGAACATCAAAGGAAAAAAACAAAAACATACCTTGAGCAATAGAGAAGAAGCTGAGGAAGAAGTAGGCACCAAGGAAGAAAGTTTAACAAGTAAAGAGGATCAGAATAGCAAGACATTGGAAAAAGGTACTCAAATCCAAGGGGACCAAATATCAGCTCTCAAGAAGGAGAAATGGAAAAAATCAGTGAGGAAGAAAGAGAGAACCAGAGCAATGAAGTGGAGAACAATAGCAGTAATCATGACCAGGAAGACTGCAACAAAAAGAAGGAAATGGAAGAGAGAAAAGAGGGGTATACCAATTTAAGTTCCAACATCAAAAACTGTAAAGGCATTGATCTATATGTGGAATTGAATTGTGAGGAGGACAACACTACCCAACAGGATAGAAGAAGATGCAGACGAGGAAGTGGCTAACAATTTGATTGAAACCTTTGCACCAGGAAGTGAACAAGAATCAGTGGAAGAAACACAAGAAGAGGAACATGAAGATTTTGCTGAGACTCACAGGATGGAACAGATGGAAAAGGAAGGATTATCACCTATGAAAAGAATAAGAAGTAGGCATAGGAAGAAGAATGGAAGAAGGACAAGAGAAAAGACTGCTCCCACTCATAAGGAAGGAGGTTCAAACAGGGAAGACACCTTAAATAACCCATGATTAGTGCAATATTTTGAAACATCGGAGGGGTTATATCCAAAAGAGCTATTCACAGATTGAAAAATCTTGTTAGCATAAACAAATGTGACTTTGTAGCAATCATGGAACCAAAAGTCAACAAAAACGAGATAGATGGTTACAAGAGATTCCTAAATTTTCATGAATCCAAGACTGCGGATAATGGCAAGATTTGGTGCTTTTGGAGCAAAAATCTGGAGTCTGAGAGCTATATTATGGATGATCAACAAATGAATATCAAGTTCAAAGGTAATCTTACTAATAAATATATCTATGTAATTGTTGTGTATGCCAAGTGTACTACTAACGAAAGGAAATATCTCTGGGAAAGCTTAGCCAATATCAGTAATAACATTTATGATCCCTGGTGTATTGGAGGGGACTTTAATGTGATCATGGACTCTAATGAGAAACTGGGAGGCAGGCAGCATAAAACTTATAAGAGTATTGACTTTATAAGTTGCATGGACCAATGTGGGCTGACTGATATGGGTTATGTTGGTCCAAGATACACTTGGTATAATAATAGGGAACCAAGGCATAGAATCTGGAAAAGGCTGGATAGAATATTGGTCAATGATCTTTGGGAGCAACAGTTTCAGGACATCAAGATCAAGTACCTAGGCAGAAGTAGTTCTGACCACAGAACCCTCCTCATAAAGTGTAGTAATGATACTACTACTGCTATAAAATACTTCAGATTTTTGAATTTTTGGGTAGAACAGACTGATTTTAAGGATATAGTTCAAGAAGCTTGGAGTACTAGCATCTTTGGGAATGCAATGTGGAGACTTCACCAGAAGTTTAAGATTATCAGCAAGAGGCTAAGTGATTGGTCTAGAATCTCCATAGGCAATGTATATGATCAGGTGAAGGAATGAGAAATTAAAGTTCAAGTTCTGGAATTAAGAAGATGAGCTGATTGACAATAGTGATCAAATCAGAGAGGACCTAAATAGAACACATGTTGAGTATATTAGATGGCAGGCTATGCAGGATTCCCTATTAAAACAGAAAGCAAAGATGAAATGGTTTGAAGAAGGGGACAGTAACACCAGGCATTTTCATAACATCATTAGAGACAGGATAAGGAGACTTATTATTCACAAAATAAGAAACAGTAAAGGAAAATGGATTCACTCAGAGAACAAAATTGGTAATAGTGCTGTCAGACACTTCAAAAGACTCTTCACAAATCAGGAAAATGTGGTGGATCAAGAGATCCTCAAGGTAATCCCTAACTTAGTTACTTGTGATGATAACATTTTTCTTAATGCAATTCCTCAGGAAGAAGAAATAAAGGAGACTATCTTTGAGATGAGTTCAGTAAGCTCTAGTGGACCAAATGGCTTCAATGGTATGTTTTTTCAAAAATGCTGGCAGATCATCAAAAAGAGATAATAGAGTTTGTTCAAGAATTTTTCAAAGGAAAGGAGCTTTGTGTTCACTTTGTAAACCCCCACTGTGTAATAGCCTGCAAACCACACAGGGGATGTAAACAGTACTAGGCAAGCCCTGTGCGACAGGCTTGACTCAAAAGGCATTGAGGGAGGACCGAACATATATAAACATCTTTTAATAAATGGTTTGATTGAGTAATTTTTAATAGGGAGGTAATATATTTAAATTGTTTCCCTATATAT
>JACEIK010000312.1:490777-506537 GCA_018107945.1 Datura stramonium | reverse complement strand
ATAAGCCCTGGCTAGTACAACTCAATCTATATACCCCTATCCAGGTTCTTATGATTCTATTGGTGCTATAGCCAACCTACCTGGCTTCTGGGTCCACATTTGAGTTCTCTAGACTCCTGTAACTTTGTCTGAGCCTCATGGGCTCCTGTAACTGCACCCTAGGCACACAAGTCTCGACGGAGGGTTAGTGATGCCGGTACAACATAAAAATAGAAGCCCATTTGTGGATGGACTGTAATATGGTCCTTGGGCCTGAATATAGTCCTTGGGAAAACATATAGCTCCTTCGAACGATCAATATCCCCATAGGAGATGATATTATCATATAGCTCCTCTGAGCGATCAGTATCCCCGTAGGCGACGACACAGTTAGAGACCCTGACAAGCACTAAGTTGACTGCAACTAATAGACACTGGCAGTGGCTAACTACATGAAAGGCTGTCACTCATTTCACTGGGCAATCCTGGTGCCGCTGACTCTAGGGTAAGACCATCCTATTCAAATTCTGGCCCTGGAGGCATCAAGGTACGCCAACAGCCTCTAGGCGAGCTTTACTGACAATACATGCATCAGATTGAAAGTTATATAGCCCGGCTGCGCCCGATGCTGACCAACTTAGATCAGGCCCGATATCTAACCATAAACTTCTAAGGCCTTTGGGATGACAACAAAACATCAGAATTCTACTAGTACTGCGAACAGAAAAATAGAGGAGTTCCTATGACGCTCCTAGCGTGAGTTACACTTAACATACTCTTTCTCCACGAGGGATACTACAACACACTCTCAATACACTTTCTAGAAGCTAACCACAACCTATATGATCATAGTCTACGGACAACAACTAATCATGACATATAAACTCATAATCTATGGACAACAGCTAATAACAACATATATAATCATAATCTACTGACAGTAGCTAGTTACGACATATAGGATCCTTATCTCCATTCAAGAACATAGGTCATATCATTATACGACGAGAATAACTTGTCGAAGGGATAAGCCTTAACATAGCTCAAATGTCGATTCTCATTTAACTAATGAGTTTCAACCTGTAACTGGCAGTTCCACTAAACTGCAGCCCTTCCGCTGGGAAAATATGTTATACCCTGGAAACCCAAAGATCAGACCCAGGAGTTGAAATGGAGAAAAGTTATCAGGACGGGTCGTGAGGTGACTCGTGAGATCAACACACGAGTCGTGATGTGACTCGTGGGGAGTTCTAGTTGATGAGTTTGAAAATTTGTGAAATGGGATCCCACAGACGTGACCATGAGTCATGGTCAGGCCGCATGAATCATTAAGTCAGTCATGAGAAGTGATGAGTGTAAAATGAGAAGGAAGAGGATAATTTACTTAACGTAAGGACCCCCACGAGTCGTGGTCATTCACCACGATTTATGGGGAGGGTCATGAGCAGCATGGTGAAGTTAAATAAAAATCCTTGGTAGTGTACCTGACGGGTGGTGACCACGAGTCGTGGTCACTAGGCAACAAATCGTTAAGTCACCCATGAGGAGCGCTAAAGACCTGATGAGCAGTGTACTTGATGGATCATGCCACGAGTCGTGGCCATAGAGGACGATTCATTAGGTCCCTCATTGGGACCATCTGACAGTTATTTTCTGTGAATTCAGTAAGGGATTTTTCGTAATTCCTAAGATTCTAAGGCCTAAACTACATCATTTTGAGTTATGAATGATGAATTTTAAAGGGGTTAAGTTCATTTTAGGCCATTCACATTCATTCATGCAAGGTAGAAGGTGAGAGAGGGTGATCAAGCCTAGTGTTCCTCAATTTCTCTTCAATTTATTCTTGGGCTATCAAAGAAGTGTAAGAATCAACTACCAACAGGTATGTAGGGTTATGAATGGGTGATTCCTTTCACACCCATACCTAATCCCTCTCTAAATCATGAGATTTCTATGTCTAATCTATGAGGTTTTAACCCAAATGCATGAATTTCCTAATTCCCTACATGGGTATGATTTAATTATGTTTACACTACAAAATTCTAAAGCATGGGCAAGTTTTATATTGTTCACAATCAAAAATCATGTTCCTAGTCTTATGAATTAAAAAGCCCATTCATGAGAAGTTCATGAAAGATAATATTTGTGATGAACGTATGATGATGATTAGATATTATGATGAAAAGAATGTTTTAAAGTTACCCATGTTTATAATCATGTTTTTTATGTGAATTGACTATTTCCAAGAATGACAAAGTATTGGGCAATGCCCTCATGTGAAGTATGAATTATGTTTTCTCGAATTAAGCTTACCACATGGTTTTGGAGAGAAGACTCCCAATTATCTTTCAGCTTGTGGTATGTTTTGAACTAAAGCTTCTCATATGCATGATTTTATATTTGAGATGTATTTGATTATTGAGCTTCGTCAATAGACGATGTTGAGCTTTGTTGAAAAATGATGTAGAGCATTTATATGTTTTTGGGAGTAGTGTCTAACATTAAGCAGGCTAAGGTTCGATCACCCTATGCCTCAGAACTACACGACATACTAAGGTTCGATCACCCTATGCCTCAGAACTACGCACTAACATAGGTTTATACTATATATATTACTTTGGGACCTCCCTTGTGATCTATCCCCTACCCCGATTAGGCCCCGAGCTTGATATCGATATCATGGTATCGTCCCTAGCCCTGGAAAGGCTTTGGATGCCTCTACCCACTTGAGTGTGATAGTTGGGGCATGTAAGCTCTATCATGGTATGTCGGTTAAAAGATGAGTCTCCCATTGTTCCTCATGATTTTAGTTATGCATGTTCATCATTCTTGAGATTTATACATTGATACGTGTTCTAAAGAAGGTTTAACTCAATGTTCAATTTTACTTATAAATATCAGATTTCAGCTTTGACTTAATCGGTTAAGTTATGATGTATGTTATGTTATGATGACATCATGATTTCAGAAAGAATGCATGCAAGACCTACTCTCAGACTCTGAATGTTTATGTTTTGCATTATGCATTGTCTTTAAATGTTTTTATTTACTTAAGCGGTTTTACTTACCTTACATACTCGGTATATTTCATGTACTGACTGCATACTCTATGCTATATCATTTCATGATATAGGACCCGACTCTCAGGCTCAGAAACGCTCATAGTCAGTATTTTGAGATAGCATCGTATGTTGTCGGTGAGTCCTCATCTCCCAAGGGCAAGAAAGTTCAAATTTTCTTCATGTATTTTCAGTTTTCGCTTATTGAGTTAATTGGGGTCTTGTCCCATCAGTTCGTCATGTTTAGAGGCTTATCATACATATGGTTGTATTCAACTTCAAATTTTGTATTCTAATGTTATGTATAATCTAGACTTATGCTATGATTACCTTGTTGATTCTTCTATTTTATTGATCGAGTTAGATGTATTTTTAGGCCATGGGTCGACTTGGAGTCCCTCAGGGCTCCTTGTCCCGTGTTGCGATCCGGGCTTTCATTCGGGTCGTGACAAACTTGGTATCAGAGAAATAGGTTTGAAGTGTCCTAGGGTTTCTGAAAGCCGCATTGAGTAGAGTCTTTTTCATGGGTGTGAAGCGCGCTACACTTATGATGAAGAGGCTACGAGATGTTTAGGAAATGTTCCCTTCTTTTATGATCTAGGTTGTGTGATGAAATGTCTCCCTATCCTTATAATTCATGCTATTCGTGATTTCAGAATCATGGATCCTCGAAAAATGAATGGTAGAAGGAACGGGAATGGTGAAGGCCACGATGATGGCAACGGGAATGGGCACCAGCAGGCCCCACCAATTCAGGAGCACCAGGCACCAGAGCTAATTTCCCATATTGAGTTTCTGGCAGCTATTCAGATGCTCGGGCAGGCCTTGACTGCTCCGGTCAATCAGCAGGCAGTTGCTCATGTTCCACAAAATGGCAATGCAGCGGTGGCTTGAGTCAGAAACTTCTTGAGAATGAACCCGCCAGAGTTCCTCGAGTCAAAAGTAGATGAGGACCCGCCTGAGTTCATAGATGAGATTGTGAAGATCACCCAAGTTATGGGGGTGAATGGAGTTGAGTGCGTAGAGTTGGCCTCGTACCTGTTGAAAGGGGTTGCACACATCTAGTTTCGCCAATGGAAAGATAGTAAGGCCGTCGGAGTAGGTCCTGTCACTTGGGAAGAGTTCCATGTCGCATTCTTAGATCAATTCTTCCCTTGTGAGATGAGGGAGCTGAAGGAAGTTGAGTTCGTAAATCTGAAGCAAGGGAGGATGACGGTGCAAGAGTATGCCCTTGATTTCACTCGCCTATCGAAGTATGCCTCGGAGTTAGTGGCTGATCAGAGGGCACGGGTGAGCAGGTTCGTGCATGGAGTATCGGGCTATTTGGACAAGGATTATAGGACCGCTATGCTCCACCAGGACATGGACTTTACTCGGATGGTTTTATATGCCCAAAAGATAGAGGCGGTGCATATGAGGGAGAGGGAGGCCAAGAGGGCCAGAACTGATAGTCACAGATTCTCACAACCGAGGTTAGGTGGTGACACCGACAACAGACCTACTAGAGATCATCAACCCCAACATCTTCAGCATTGAGTGTGAAATCCATATCTAGGCACGATCAGAGGGAGCGAGCATCAGGATCGAGGGGTCAAAGCAGCAGACCCGTAGATTCTAGCATCCCAGCTTGCCGCAGGTGTGGTCAGGGGCACACCGGCCAGTGCTTGGCAGGTTTAGGTGCTTGTTTTAGGTGTGGGAAGCCTGGATACATGCTTAGAGACTGCCCAGTAGCGACACAATATCACGATCGGGGCCGAGGCCCAGCTTCTAGTTTAGCAGCCCCTCCCGCACGCTTAGCACATCACGGGGCATCTGCCAGTACAGGTGGTGGTCAGCACCAAAATAGATTTTATGCCTTTGCATCCCGCCAGGAGCAGGAGGTCTCCCCAGATGTGGTCACTAGTATGTTACGAGTTCTCCATCTTGATGTTTATGCTTTGTTAGATCCGGGGGCTACTTTGTCTTTTGTGACACCTTATGTGGCCAGTATCTTCAGAGTCAGTTCCGAAGTCTTGTCAGAACCCTTCTCAGTTTCTACCCCAGTAGGTGACTCAGTTGTAGCTAGACGGGTGTATAGAGGTTGCCCGGTCGCTGTACTTTAAAAGGTCACCTCAACAGATTTGATAGAGTTAGCCATGACCGATTTTGATGTTATTCTCAGCATGGATTGGATATGTGCATGTTATGCTTTAGTTAATTGTAGAACCCGGTTAGTAGAGTTCAGATTTCTGGGTGAGCCAGTCTTAGAATGGAAGGGTAGTTCAGCTGTGCCTGTAGGTCGTTTCATTTCCGACCTTAAGGCCAGAAAGATGATTTCTAAGGGTTGTATGTATCATCTAGTTAGGGGTAAGGATGTTGAATCTAAGATTCCCACTATCCAGTCAGTTCCAGTAGTATGTGAGTACCCCGATGTCTTCCCAAATGATTTACCAGGAATCCCTCCCGAGCGGGAGATTGATTTTGGTATTGACCTTCTTCTCGACACGCAACCTATGTCTATTCCTCCCTATAAAATGACTCCAACGGAGCTAAAGGAGTTGAAAGAGCAGTTGAAGGACCTGTTAGATAAGGGTTTCATTAGATCGAGCAAGTCCCCATGGGGTGTACTAGTTCTTTTTGTCCGAAAGAAAGATGGTTCTCCTCGTATGTGTATTGATTATCGGCAATTGAACAAGGTCACCATCAAGAACATGTACTCTATACCCAGGATTGATGATTTATTTAACCAGCTTTAGGGTTCCAAGTGTTTCTCAAAGATAGATATCAAATTCGGATACCATCAGCTCAGAGTTCGGGAAAGTGACATCCCGAAGACAGCCTTCAGGGCGCGGTATGGTCATTATGAGTTTGTAGTTATGTCTTTTGGACTAACGAATGCTCCTGCAACTTTTATGGACTTGATGAACAGGGTGTTCAAGTCATACTTGGATATATTCGTGATTGTGTTTATTGATGACATCCTGATATACTCTCGGAGTGAGGAGGAGCATGCCGCTCATTTGAGAGTGGTGCTACGGACTCTCAAGGACCACCAGTTATATGCTAAATTCAGTAAGTGTGAACTTTGGTTGAACTCCATGGCGTTTTTGGGCCATGTGGTATCAAGTGAGGGCATAAAGGTGGATTCTCAGAAAATAGAGGCGGTGAAGAGTTGGCCTAGGCTAGTGAATCCTTCAGATATTCAGAGTTTCTTGGATCTAACTAGCTATTATCAAAGATTTGTTGAAGGCTTCTCATCTATTGCAGCACCTTTGACCAAATTGACCCAGAAGAATGTGAAATTCCAATGGTCGGAGGCTTGTGAGAAGAGCTTCCAAGAGTTGAAGACCCGACTTACTTCAGCACCGGTGTTAACTCTACCAGAGGGTACCAATGGTTTCGTGGTGTATTGTGATACTTCTATGATCGGACTTGGGTATGCGTTGATGCAGCGCGGAAAATTTATAGCATATGCCTCTGAAAGTTAAAAGTTCATGAGAAGAATTACCCGACCCATGATCTTGAATTGGACACGGTGGTATTCGCCTTGAAGATATGGCGACACTATTTGTATGGGGTCCACGTAGATGTATTTACGGACAATAAGAGCTTACAATATGTGTTCACGTAGAAGGATCTCAATCTTTGGCAAAAGAGGTTGTTGGAGATACTCAAGGACTATAATATGAGTGTCCTTTACCATCCGTGTAAGGCTAATGTAGTAGTGGACGCACTTAGTAGACTCTCTATGTAGAGTGTGTCTCACGTGGATAAGGGGAAGAAGGAGCTGGTGAAGGATGTGCATCGACTCGCAAGGTTGGGAGTTAGGTTGGTTGACTCGACCGACGGTGGTGTTATTGTTCAAAATGGATCAGAATCATCCTTAGTGACTTATATAAAATATAGACAAGATGAGGACCCAATTTTGGTAAAGTTAAAGGAAGCCGTTCAGAATCATAAGGTAGAGGTCTTCTCCAAAGGGGGAGATGGTGTGCTTCGGTACCAGGGTCGCCTATGTGTTTTGGATGTTGATGATTTGAGGAGCCAGATGTTGCACGAGGCCATGGAGCTAGGTATTCTATCTATCCAGGTGCGACTAAGATGTACCATGACTTACGGGAAATGTATTGGTGGAACGACATGAAGAATGATATCGCAGAATCCGTAGCTAAGTGTCCAAATTGTCAACAAGTAAAGGTTGAGCATCAGAGACCGGGAGGCGTGCTTCAGGATATCGATATTCCTACTTGGAAGTGGGAAGAAATTAATATAGACTTCGTCATAGGTCTACCTCGTACTCATCAACAGTATGACTCCATTTGGTTGTTGTGGACAGGTAGACTAAGGCTACTCATTTCCTATCGGTCAAAACCACGGATTCAGCGGAGTACTATGCCAAACTATATACACGGGAGCTAGTTTGATCGCATGGAGTGCCATTATCCATTATTTCAGATAGAGGTACCCAATTTACCTCTCAGTTTTGGAAGTCATTTCAAAAAGGTCTTGGTACTCAGGATAAGCTCAGCACAACATTTCACCTGCAAACGGAAGGTCAAGCGGAATGGAAAATTCAGACCCTCGAGGAAATGTTGAGAGCATGCATAATTGACTTCAAAGGTATTTGGGATTATCACTTTCCCCTTATCGAGTTTGCATATAATAACAACTATCATTCCAGTATTCAGATGGCACCGTTCGAGGCTCTCTATGGATGGAGATGTAGGTCGCCCATTGGTTGGTTCGAAGTTGGTGAAGTGGAAATGATAGGGCCAGATTCGATGCATGAGGCTATGGACCGAATCTGGTCCTATCATGGCTGCCTCTCCAACCTCAAACCAACCGATGGGCGATCTATACCTTCGCCCATAACGAGCCTCGACGGTGCCATCTGGATACTAGAGTGATAACTGTTATTATAGACAAACTCGATCAAGGGCAAATGATCATCCCAACTACCTTTGAAATCCATAACACATTCCCTCAATATATCCTCGAGGGTTTGAATGGTTCGTTTTGCCTGGCCGTCTGTTTGCGGATGGAAGGCTATACTGAGCTTAACTTGCGTCCCAAGTCCCTTTTGAAAAGAATGCCAGAATTGTGAGGTAAACTGAGTACCTCGATCTGAAATACTAGACAAGGGCACTCCATGAAGTCAAACCAACTACTGAATATACAACTTAGCATAATCATCCGCTGAACCCGTGGTCTTGACCGGTAGAAAGTATGCAGCCTTGGTTAACCTGTCGACCACCACCCAAATGGAGTCGTATTGCCGGCGAGTATGGGGTAGACCTTTAACGAAATACATGTTAATTTCTTCCCACTTCCAAGTGGGGATGCTGATATCCTGAAGTACACCTCCCGGCCTTTGATGCTCGACTTTCACTTGCTGACAATTTGGACATTTAGCTACGAACTCCGCAATATCTTTCTTCATACCATGCTACCAATAGATTTCTCGCAAGTCCCGATACATCTTCTTGGATCCCGAATGGATAGAATATCTGGTACCATGTGCATCATTAAATATCTAAACCCTCAAATTATCGACGTTCGGAACACACAGTCGACCCTGGTATCGTAGCACACCATCTTCCCCTTGGGAGAAAAACTCCACCTTTTGACTCCGCACTACTTCCTTCAGCTTCCTCAAAGTCGAATCCTCATCTTTCATAGATTTGACATCGACAACTGAGGACGATTCTGACCCATTCTGCACAATAACACCGCTATCAATCGAGTCGATCAATCTAACTTCCAGTCTTGCAACTCGGTGGTCAACCTTCACTAACTTCTTCTTTCCCTCATCCACGTGGTACACACTCTCCATAGAGAGCCTACTAAGTGCATCCGCAACCACATTGGCCTTGCCCGGGTGGTAAAAGACACTAATGTCATTGTCCTTAAGTAACTCCAACCACCTCCTTTGCCGAAAGTTAAGATTTTTCTGTGTGAACACATATTGCAAGCTCTTGTGATCCATAAATACATCCACGTGGACCCCATACAAGTAATGCCGTCATATCTTCAGCAAACACCACCGCGACCAACTCGAGATCATTGGTCAGGTAATTCTTTTCATGAACTTTCAGCTGTCTCAAGGCATATGCTATTACCTTCCCACGCTGCATCAACACACATCTTAGTTCGACTATCAAAGCATAACAATATACAACACAACCATTAGTACCCTCGGGCAAAGTCAACACTGGTGCTGAAGTGAGTCAGGTCTTCAACTCTCGGAAGCTTTTCTCACAAGCATCCCACCATTGGAACTTCACATTTTTCTGAGTCAACCTGGTCAATGGGGCTGCAATTGATGAAAATCCCTCAACAAATCTTCAGTAGTAGCCTGCTAAGTCCAAGAAACTCCGAATTTCCGAAGGGTTCACCGGCCTGGGCCAATTCTTCACCCCTTCAATTTTCCATGAATCCACCTTTATGCCTTCGCTTGACACCACATGACCAAAAAATGCCACTGAGTCCAACCAAAATTCACACTTACTGAACTTTGCATATAGATGACGATCCTTGAGGATCTGAAGTACTACTCTCAGGTGAGCGGCATGCTCCTCGCTCCGTGGGTATATCAAGATGTCATCGATGAACACGATCACGAACGTGTACAAATATGGTTTGAACACCCGGTTCATCAAGTACATAAAAGCTGCAAGAGAATTTGTTAGTCCAAAAGACATAACCACAAACTCATAATGGCCATATCATGTCCTGAAGGCTGTCTTCGGAATATCACTCTCCCGAACTCGGAGCTGATGGTACCCGGACCTAAGGTCTATCTTCGAGAAACTTTTGGCACCCTGAAGCTTGTCAAACAAATCATCAATCCTGGGTAAAGAGTACCTATTCTTGATAGTGACCTTGTTCAACTGCTGATAGTCAATACACATGCGAAGGGAACCGTCCTTCTTTCGAACAAATAGAACTGGCTCGGTCTAATCAAACCCTTATCCAATAGATCCTTTAACTGATCCTTCAATTCCTTTAGCTCGGTGGGAGGCATCCTGTAGGGAGGAATAGAGATAGGTTGCATATAGGGTAATAGATAAATACTGAAATCAATTTCCCTCTTCGGAGGACCTGGCAAATCATCGGGAAACACCTCCAGATATTCGAGCACCACCAGGACTAACTGAATAGTCGGGGTCTCAGACTCCACATCCTTAACCCTAACTAGGTGGTACATGCAACCTTTAGAGATCATTTTCCTAGCCTTAAGATATGAAATAAACCGACCTGCTGGTACCGCTGAACTACCCTTCCACTTCAAAACTGACTCACCCAGAAAATGAAATTCCATCGTACGGGTCCTATAATTAATCAAAGCATGACATTCAAACAACCAATCCATGCCATGAATAATGTCAAAGTCAGTCATGGCTAACTCTATGAGGTCTTCGAAGGTAACCTTATGAAACACAGTAACCGGGCATTCTCTATATACTCGTCTAGCTATGACCGAATCACCAACAGGGGTCAAAACTGAAAACAGTTCTGACAAGGTCTTGGGACTAACTCCAAGGCTACTAGCAATGTAAGGGGTCACAAAAGATAAGGTAGCTCCCGAATCTGGCAAGGCATAAACATCAATATGAAAGACACGCAACATACCAGTGACCACTTCTAGCAAAGTCTCCTGC
Source organism: Datura stramonium (assembly GCA_018107945.1). Taxonomy (NCBI): domain Eukaryota; kingdom Viridiplantae; phylum Streptophyta; class Magnoliopsida; order Solanales; family Solanaceae; genus Datura; species Datura stramonium. Next base: position 495,859 of record JACEIK010000312.1, on the reverse strand, counting down.
TCTTGGCGCGAGGCAAGGGCATAGAATCGATTTTGGCGCTGCCCCACACCTCCACTAGTCGATGCTCCCTGCGGAGAGGAACGGGCTGGAGCTTCTACTGTCTTGGTAGCCTGTGCACGACCCCTATATCACCCTGTCTAGAATATGGGCACGCTTGGTGCATGTGCCCAGATCTACCAAACCCATAAAAAACATCTGAACCGAGCATGCATTCCCTAGCATGACTCTTGTCGCACTTCCCGTAGGCTGGAGAGGTATACTTTAACTGGGTGCCTCTCTGATCCCTCGATCCTGAAGCCCTGCTCCTCTGATCACCCCTGGGTCTGGATGGAACACTAGCTGATGATGGTGTTGGGGCTAGTGATTTCTACTGATACTGTGGACTCTAGCCACTGCCGTACCTCTGATGCGAAATTCCACGGCCATCTGTCCGAGCCCTTTTTGCCTCCCTCTCCCTCGCATGAGCCGTCACCATCTGCTGGGCGTACAACACTATGCGAGGAAAGTCCATATCCTAGTGGAGCATAGCAGTCCTGCAATCCTTTTCTAAATAACCAACCACACCACGAATGAATCGGCTCACCCACATCCTCTGATCCATCTCTAACTCTGGGCGTACTTTGACAAATGAGTGAACTCAAGCGAATACTCCGGCACTATCATCTTTCCTTGCTTGAGGTTCACAAAATCTGCTTCCTTCAACTCCCTCATCTCCCTAGGGAAGAACCTATTGAGAAAATCCATGTGGAACTCATCCCAGCTGATAGGGCTCGCTTTCGCTGCTCTACTGTCCTTCCATTGCTTGTACCAAATATGAGCGACCTCTTTTATCTGATAAGAGGCCAAGTCCACACACTCCCCATTTGTCACCCCCATAACCTGAATGACCTTCAAGATCCCTTCATGAACTCGTGTGGATCCTCGTCCACCTTTGATCCTATAAACTCAGGAGGGTTCATCCTCAAGAAGTCTCTAATCTGAGCCGCCACTGCATTGCCATTTTGCGGGACCTGCACAACATCCTGCTGGTTGACCTGAGCGGTCAAGGCCTGTGCCAACATCTAAATAGCCGCCCGAAACATAGCATGGGCAGCTGGCTCTGGTGCCTGGGGCTCCTAAACAGGTGGGGCTTGCTGATGCCCATGGTCATTGCCACCTCCATGGCCTTCATCATTTCCATTCCTCCTTCTGTTCATTCTTCTAGGAGCCATAATTCTTCAATCGCGAATCGCATGAATTAGAAGGATGGAGAGACTTTTCATCGCACGACATAGAACATGAAAGAAGGGAACATTTCCTAAATGTCTAGTAGCCTCCACATCATAGGTGTGGCGCTCTTAACACCCATGAAAAATACTCTACTTAATGTGGCTTTCAGACACCCTAGTACACTCCAAACCTATTGCTCTGATACCAAGTTTTGTCATGACCCGAACGTACACCCGGATCATAGACACGGGACAAGGGACCCCGAGAGACCTCAAGTCGACACATGGAATATGCATACATCTAATCTCATTAAATAAAGCGGAATACTTAGCATAAAACATAGTGAAAATGTAAACATAACGTAATAACTGGAAGCACAAGGCATATACATAAGCCGAGTTCTACATCTTGTCTAAAAGCCTCTACTACATAACATGGGTTGATGGGACAACATCCCAACTAACCCGACCAACTGAAACATAAATAACTTGAAAGTCTGTCAAACGGCCCTCAAAACATGAGGACTTGCCAATAAGCTGAGAACAAGAACTTATATGAACTAAGGATGAGGATGAGCCTGAGATCTGGACCCTGTATCATAAAATGATACAACATAGAAAGTATGCGGTCAGTACGTGGAATGTACCGTGTATGCAAGGTAAATAAAATAGACATTTAGAAGTAAAATAAAACTCATAAGTAAATGTAGGAGAAGGACATCATGCATATATCATGAACTCCGCAAGAAAACATAAGGCTCAAGGCTTTCAAATCATTCATAAAGCGTTCATAATCATAATCGTAAGTGAACATTATCAAAACATAACTTGAGCCGATAACATAAATATAAAAATGCATAAAACATGCGGAATAATGGGAGGACTCGTCATAACCGACACCATCATGGTAGAGCCTTTCATGATGCCCCACTTTCTCGCTCAAGTGGACGGAGCCGATCTTGGATTGCCAGGCAAGGGTCATGCATTAGGCGTGATATCACATTTCAGGGGATACTTATCAATACATCATATCATTAGAAACCCACAGTGGCACGTGGTTATGAGACACTGGCGTCGTCCTTTGAACGTCGGGCTGCTCGGTGCTAGACACGACTCCCAAAAATATGCATATAGGCTCATACGTGAATCAATAACATAATGCATTAAGATTCATTGGCTAAATTATAACATTTATCATCATTGATCCCCTTTAAAAATGCTTAACCAAGAATTAAAGGCCCTATTCATCAGCCAACATCATAAATCGATAAATCATGTAATTCACTTCATAAATCATAAATCATCTACAACATGTGGGCATTGCCCAAGACTTCATAATATACAATTCTTTCAAAATATGCTCATAAACATGGGTAACTTGAATTCATACTTTTCCGTCATTAATAAATTCAAAATATTATATATCCATCATAAATCATAACTTTCATGAACCTTCATCAAATGGGAATTTTCGATTTAAAAGATTGAAATATGATTTTAAAGAAAATAATATAAAACCTTCCCATCATACATAATTCAATAATAAAAATTCAATCAAATCAAACCCATAAAGAGAAATCACATTTTCATGCATTTGGGTGAAATCCCATAGAACATGAACAGGAGAATTCATGATTTAGATCGAAATTTGGGCATGGGTAAAAGGATTTCACCCATTCTAGAACCCTATATACCTGGGGATGGACTGATTTTGAAGTTCCTTGAAAACCCATAAGAAATTGATGGAAACTTGGAGGAGAAGACCTTGAATCGCCCTAAAACCTCTCTAAAAGCTCTTGCATGGGAATGAGTATGCATTAGGGACTTAACCCACCTTAAAGACCCTATTCCGACCTTAAGATGACATAGTTTAGGCCTTAAGAGTTTAGGAAATTATAAGAAGGCCCTTACTAATTCGCAGAAAATAACTGTCAGGTGACCCTAACGGGTGACCTGACGACTCGTCAGGACAGGCAATGACTCATCGTGTTACCCGTCAAGTACACTGCCTCATCCTCCTTTAAAGTCCATTGGCTTGCTCACGACCCACATCACGAGTCGTTGGGACAGGCCACGACTCGTGGGGTCCCANGGGTCCCATCCATTAGGTACATTGGGAGCTTCTTCTAACTTATCCCCAACCTCACCCCATAAGTGACATGACGACTTGTGGGTACTGGCCATGAGTCTTTATCTCCCTCATGGGGACCTCGATCCTTCCTTTATTCCAGGCCTACCCACTAGTCACTTGACGACTCGTGAGGTCTCCTCAAGAGTCGTCCCACGACTCGTCCTATGCCTGAAACATAAATTCTAAAATTTTCCCGTTTCAACTCCCGGGTCTAATCTTTGAGCTTTCAGGATATAACAATCAGGACCACGTAAGCTCTATCATGGTATGTCGGTTAAGTGACAAGTCTCCCATTGTCTATGTGATTCAGATTTGCATATTCATTACTCATGATTATTATCTTAAACATGCATGTATTAAAAGCAAGGTTTGACTCATTGTTCAGCTTTTCTATAAATGTCACAATTTAGGTTTGAGTCATTTGAGTAAGTTATGATGTTATGAAGCTATGCATGGTCATATTATGATAAGATTACGATTTTAGAATGAATGCATGCAGTTCTTCCCCTCAGATTTGAAAGCTTATGATATGTTATGAAATGTTTTAAATGATTTACTTTACATAAGCGGTTTTACTTACCTTGCATATTCAGTACATTCTATGTACTGACCGCATACTTTCTATGCTGTATCATTTCATGATACAGGACCTAGCTCTCAAGCTCAGCCCTGCTCGTAGTCGGTTGTCAGAATTAGCTCCTACTTGGTTGGTGAGTCCTCATCCTTCGAGGGATAGACTTTCAGTTTCCTTATGTATTTTCAGTTTCAATATTGTTGAGTTAGTTGGGGTCTTGTCCCATCAACTCATCAAGATTAGAGGCTTTTCAGACTTATGTATCTGTTAGCTTCGGATGCTTATTCTGATGTTATGTTAAGTTAGACTTTCGCTGAATTACATTGATGATTTCTTCAATTTAACGAATGAGTTAGATGTATGCTTATGCAATGGATCGACTTGCGGTCTCTTTGGGTCCCTTGTCCCGTGTCTACGATCCGGGCCTCCGTTTGGGTCGTGACAAACTTGGTATTAGAGCAATAGGTTTGAAGTGTAGTAGGGTGTCTGGAAGCCGTGTTAAGTATAGTCTTTTTCATGGGTGTGAAGCACGCCACACTTATGAAGAAGAGACTACGAGATGTTTAGGAAATGTTCCCTTCTTTCATGATCTATGTCCTGCGATTGAGAGACTTTCTATCCTTCTAATTCGTGTTATTCGTTATTGCAGAGTTATGGTTCCTCGAAGAATGAACAGAAGGAGGAATAGAGGTGGTGAAGGCTATGAGGATGGAAATGGCTATAGGCATCAGCCAGCGCCACCAGTTCAGGAGCCTCAAGCACCTGAGCCAGATGCTCATGCTGAGTTCCGGGATGCTATTCAGATGCTTGCGCGGGCCTTGGCTGCTCAGGTCAATCAGTAGATCGTTGCACATGTTTCGCAAAATGGAAATGCAGTGGCAGCTCGAGTCAGAGACTTCTTGAGGATGAACCGGCTGGAGTTCTTGGGGTCCAAGGTTGATGAGGACCCGCATGATTTCATTGATGAGATTGTCAAGATCACCGAAGTCAGGGGGGGTGAGTAGTGTTGAGTGATGTTCGGCTGTCTGGATGACTACACGCAAGTGCACGTGATCGAACAAGTAGTAATTGGCTCAAGTAAGCCAAGTATCGATCCCACAGGGACTGGACTACGGGGCAAAATCACCTCAAGTGTCAATTTACTGTAACTCTAGAAATGCAGACAACAG
>JACEIK010000312.1:475269-486206 GCA_018107945.1 Datura stramonium | reverse complement strand
TTCACAACCCAACCCTAGCTACAATTTCACAACAAAATTCGATCAAGCATGTAATTATCGCGTTCATATAATCACAACAATACTACGAACATCAATCAACCATAACTCAAATGAATTTAAGCTACATTTACACTTAGGGTAAGGGTTACTTCTCTATCATGCTTGAAATTGAAAATTTTAGCACAAATTGAGGTTGAGTTCAAGAACATAGCTTTAATCCGATGAACTTGAAGAAAAATTGAAGAAACTTTGATCTTAGGTCCGTGCCACGTTGGGGAAGGGGGAAATTTTGGGGTGTTTGTCACGGAGGGGGATGGAAAATGGGAAGAAATGAGGCATTTTAGTGTTAAAAAGGGGGATTTTCGCGCGGGTTACCCGGTGACCCGGTGTGACCCGACGCGAATAACACCTCAACGTGTCACGGAGGGTAACGCGGAAATGAGGCATTTTAGTGTTAAAAAGGGGGATTTTCGCGCGGGTTACCCGCACCCTGGCAGACCCGACGCTAATAACACTCAACGTGTCAATGAGGGTAACGTTGAGCACCCTCCGTGACACGGAGCTATTACATGAGGGGCATTCCTTCGGGAATTTGTAAAAATTCCATTCAGCTCAACGTGTCACGGGAGGGTAACGCGGAGGTCTCTCCTCCGGTGAGCATGGAGCCATCGCGTAGCTCACTGCTTTGCCACCTTTTAATTTTTTTATTCTCACCTCGATTTTTCCTTTAAGATCCTTTGTAATTTTGTCCTCCGTTAAACCTGAAATTCATCTCACAATACTAAATTGGTTAGAATTCATGTTTCACGCACACAAAAATATATTATATATATTTTATTTTATTATTATTTTTTTTTTCAATTACTTTCCACACGCATTACATCCACCACAAATCGTTAAGCACAAGAATTTTAAAATTTTCCCAAGCCTCACCCTAACATTTTTAACGAGGGTGAGAAGTACTCCCCGAGGCCTTTAGGCCTAGCCAATAGCATGTTGCTCAATTTGCACAAGTGGGTGTTCAACCCCACACTTTTTCTCTTCTACGCTTGTTAGCTTCCTCCTTCACTGCACTCGTACTTCCCCTCCATCCGTGCTAACTTTCCACCAAAAACAACAAAAAATTAAAAAAAAATAAAATCAACCTAATGCAAGAAATTAAAAATGGTACCTGATGGTGCCCCCTTGCCTGCCTCCTGCGTCAGCTACCTTACGTGTCATGCACGACGTATCAAGTTTCACCGCTTTTCCTCCGCCTTGAGGATATGATCTCACCCCTAATTTCTTCTAATTTCCTTTATGCTCCTGAGGTGTGTGAAAATTGTAAGGACCAAGAAGTGATGTCGCCTTTCGACGCTTATTGGCCCTTACGTAGTTTTAAGTCATTCTTGCCTATTAGGCCTGTGCAAATTTCAGAATATATGGACTTGGTCCTTCTCTTGACATTTCTCCATAAGCTCGAAGACTCTATTTCCATACCGTCAACAAAACTCAAGGTAGAAAAATGCTTCAGTGAGGTCCAATGCACCTTGATTCCGAAACTGCACCGTAATTGACCTCCTTACTTGTATACCTCTTCTCATCAACATCTATCTCTCCCGTAGTGTCAAATGGGTATACTTATCTCTTCTCCCCCGAACGAATTTTCTATAATTATGAGCTCATCACTAGGACACTCAAGAGGTTCTAAATGTCGGCTTCATTTGAAAATTCACCCGTCTTCCTTTTTGTAATTTCTCTTGGCTATCGCTTACAATCACAATTCGCAATTGATCACAAGCTTCAGCCTCCGCAATCATCTCCGTGAATTTAGCTTCATCCTTTTTAGAGCCTCCCGCATTCTCCTCTTTCCCGACTTATCAATGCTGCCATTGCCTCCTTCATCGCTTCTAATTGCTCAACGAGTTGTCATGTCTTCTAATCGGCCTTGGCGTCCTAAATCCTCATTTTCAGCATGCCTATATTCACAAAAACAAATGTATGATCATAGTAGGGCTCGGGAAGGGGAGACATTCTGACAGCCATCCCAATGGCCATCTTGACCACCACATATGTTGCACGTGTTACGTTGCTGCCACCAGGGGTGTCCTCCTTCCAAAATTCAAAAAGGTTCATCAAAATATGAGTATCCACCACTTAAACCATTTGTACTCCACGATGTCATGTCAAGAAGGGTATTCCGAAAAAATAAAATCAAAAAGAATTAAACAAATATTAAGACTCAAGTTGTCGCACTTATATAGAAATTATAAACTAACACTTAAGAAATTTTTTTACCACCGCGCCCCCGTACGGCGCCTGCAAAAAACTTGTTCTATTGCTCGGGATGACTACACGCAAGTGCACGTGGTCGAACAAGTAGTAAGTGGCCGTGCCAAGTATCGATCCCATTGTGGACTGGACTACGTGGCAAAATCACCAAGTGTCAATTTACTGTAACTCTAGAAATGCAGCATAAATGTGTTGTAAAGAAAAGTTTTTATATTTTGTGAACTAATTTTATACTAAGCTAAAATAACTATACAAGTGAGTCTGAAATCTGAATGTAAGCATGTCGAGGCTAATGAACATGTAAAGAAACTAATTATCGATACATGGTTTATCTTTCTCCGGTTGCTAGTCTAACTTATGCCTATGGATTAAAACCCGTATTTAACCCAACCTAAGAATCAAGAACCTTCCACCTACATTTCGTGATAATAAGAAATTCATGTTCTAGCCATACGAAAACCGATTCCACACTTGACTATCACGACTTTCGTGTATATTTCTATCCCGAAGGTAACCACCTCAATTTTCCCAAACCAAGAAAAGATCATATCCTATTAATTCACAACTTTCAGCTTTCGTGCTTCGAGTGAAACCGGACTTTTGGATTTACATTAACATTGGCCAAACATATCAATGCAGTAAGAACAAGAATTAATAGAACAAACTGCTATGAAAGAAAAGATGGAAAACCGCATAATCAACAATTACATTCAATACAATTTTTTCCTAACCTCAAGAAGAAGTGGAATTAGCCACTCATTTGTAGATTAAACATCGTTAATTGAGTGTAAAGCATACAAACAATTGAAAGAAAGAAGAGAGGGATAGAGAAAACCCTAAGAATTTTCGTCCAACCGCCCGTAACCCACGTTCTTGCTCCACCAAGTCGAATTTCTAAAAATAAACCTATGTGCTATTTATAATAGTAGGAATTTTTCCTAATAATATAAGCAATGTGTCACGGAGTGCAACGCAGAGCACAGCCTTCGTGACACGGCCCAAACGCGCGGAGGCCTTCTCGAAAGTGCCCAAAATCCTCGACCTAGGCAGCACCTGCCACGTTGGCAAGCTGCGTGTCACGCCGTCGGGCGCGCGATGGCAACCTTTGTCGCGCGGTGGCTCGTCGACACGGCCGGGCGCGCTTGACAGGTTTCTGCTGCGTTGCGCGCATGCTCGGCATTGGCGTACGGCCGGGCGCGGCACACGCACAGCCGTGGCACGCCGCCCGGCGCGGCCAGCCTTGCCATGGCCTCTCCTTGCCGACTTTCGCCCGTTGCTTCCGACTCCATTCCTTTCCTTCACCAACTTATGATTTAGTTCCTAAAAATCATTAAAACCTGCAAAACAAGGACTAATCATGTTGGTTAGCACATATATTCACATTTCTATAAAATTACATGAAAATGTATAAAATACTTAGATAAACAAGGTAAAACTACGTTATAAAGTATCACTTGGACATGTTATTTTGCCCGCGATCAAGTGCGATAGTTGGCCTCCTACCGCTGAAGGGGCTGGTGCATATCTGGTTTCACCAATGGAAGGATAGCAGGGTCATAGGAGTGTGTTCAATCACGTGGGAGGAGTTTCTGTGTGCATTCTAGATGTTCTTCCCTCAGAGACGAGGAGCCGAATGCACCAGTTTGTAAATTTGAAGAAGTAGGTTACGACAATGCAAGAGTATTCCCTTAAGTTCACTAGCCAATTGAAATATGCTCCGGAGTTAGTGGATGACTAGAGGATGTGGGTGAGCGCATTTTTGCATAGTATAGCGGTGGTATTTGGATAAGGAGGCCTGATTGCTATGCTTCACCAGATATGGATTTACGCTGAGTACGCCCAATAGATCGAGGTGGCACATTCGATAGAGAGGGAGGCTGGCAGGCCAGGACTCGAGGACAATGATTCTCTCCAACGTACGTCCTAAGGGTGGGCACCGACAAGAGACTAACCATAAATCATCGACCCGCATCTTGGTATCGAGTGTGCCACTCCACCAGACATGATCGCAGGCGAGCGTCGTGCTCGAGGTCGAGCCGCAGACTCGCAGATTCTAGCATCCCAACTTGTAGCAGGTGTGGTCGGGACACAGCCAGTGTTTAGTATGTTCAAGTGCTTGTTTTAGTGTGGGGCAACCCTGACACATGCTTAGAGGTTGCCCAAACCTAAGGAGGAAGGATTAGGTTGGGGGCTAAGGCCCGCCAGTTTAGCAGCCCCTCTCCCACGCTCAACACATTAGGGAGCATCTACTAGCATAGCTGGCGGTCAAGACTTGCACAGATTCTATGCTTTACATCCCGTCAGAGCAGGAGGTCTTCCCGGATGTGGTCACTGTATGTTGCGTATTTTCCATATTGATGTTTATGCTTGCAAGATCCGGATACCTTGTATTTTGTGACACCATATGTGGCCACTAGCTTCGGAGTCGGCCCTGTAATGTCTTTTCGTAACCCTTCGCTCACCTAAAGAGGTGATATCACTTACGTGGAAGACTGGGTGCATAGAGGCTGCCCGCTCCGAGTTTTTCATGTCACCTCATGCACTTGAAAGAGTTAGCCATGATCGATTTTGATGTTATTCGCGCATGGACTGGGCCTATTAGCATGCTATGCTTCGCTAATTGTAGAACTTGGGTAGTATATTTCAAATTTCCGAGCGAGCCGCCTGGGACGGAAGTGGTAGTTCAGCTGTGCCTGTGTGGTCGATTCATTTCCTACCCCAGCCCGAAAGTGATTTCTAAGGGCTGCATGTACCATCTAGTTAGGTTTAAGGATGTCGAAGTTCGAAACCGATCATCCACGCCTCCAGCCGTACGGAGTATCCAGAGGTCTTTCTGATGATTTTCTATCATCCCTCCCGAAGGAGATTGGGATACATCTTCTTCCCGACACGCAGCTCATATCTATTCCACCCGCTTAATGGCTCCGGGCTGAGCTAAAATAGTTGAAGGATCAGTTGAAGGACCTATTAGATAAGGCCTTTATTAAATGTAATAAGTCTTCATGGGGTGCACTGCTGTTGTTTTTCCGTAAGATGGATGGTTTGCTTCGATGTGCATTGACTACCTGGGCAGCTTGAACAAGGTCACCATCATGAACAGGTATCCTTCACCTGTGATCAATAATTTGTTTGACCATCTTCGTGCCAAGTGTTTCTTCCAAGTTTGATCTCAAATCCTGTGTGTATCACCAAACTTAGGTTCGAGAGTGGACATCCTAAAACCGCTGTGACTCCGCATGGTCACTACGAATTTGTTGTTATGTCTTTTGACTAACCAATGCCCCTACAACTTTATGGGATGAGTAGGGTGTTCAAGGCATATTTGACATGTTTGTGATTGTGTTCATTGATGACATCTTATATACTCTGGAGCTTGGTGAGAGCATGCGCTCACTGGAGAGTAGTGCTTCGACCCTCAAGGATCGCCAGCCAGGCGCAAAGTTCAGCTTTAGCAAATGTGAGTTTTGGTTGGACTGTTGCATTTCGGGCCATATGGTATCGAGTGAGGGCATAAAGGTAGATTCTCTAAAATTGAGCAAGAAGAATTGGATGAGACCTGACGGGCAAGGCCTGCCCTTATATCAAGTATGATGATGTAGTATCTCTAAAGTAAGCTTACCACATGGTTTTGGAGTAGATGCTCCCACTTATATTTGAGCTTGTGGTATGTTTTGAAATAAAGCTTCTCATATGCATGAATTCATAATTGAGATGTATGTTATCATTGAGCTTCGTTTTCATACGATGTCGGTTCTATGCATGATTTCATTATTTAGCTTTGTCAAAGGACAACGTTGAGCTTCTTTTCATACGATGTTGAGTTTATGCATGATAATATTGTTGAGCTTCATCAATATATGATGTTGAGCTTTGTTATATACTATGTAGAGCATTGCATGTTTTGGGAGAAGAGTCTAGCACCGAGCGGGCTAAAGGTCGATCACCCTATGCCCCAGAACTACGCCCCAATGTAGGTTGATACTATTGTGTTGTTGGGACCTCCCTTGTGAGATATCCCCAGCCCAAATGACCCATGAGCTTGATATCGATATCATGGAAGCGTCCTTAGCCCTGGCAAGGTTTTAGATGGCTCTGCCCACTTGAGTGTGATAGTCGTGACCACGTAAGCTCTATTGTGGTATGTCGGATAACTGACGAGTCTCCCATTGTCTATGTGATTCAGACTTTCACATTTATTATTCATGATTATTATTTTAAAAATTCATGTATTAATATCAAGGTTTGACTCATTGTTCAGCTTTTCTATAAATGTCACATTTCAGCTTTGAGTCATTCGAGTCACTTGTGATGTTATGAAGCTATGCATGGTCATATTATGAAAATATTACGATTTCAAAATGAATGCATGTAGTCCTTCCTATCATATTCAAAATCTTATGATGTTTTATGAAATATTTTAAATGATTTACTTTAATTAAGCGGTTTTACTTACCTTGCATACTCGGTATATTCCACGTACTGACCATATACTTTCTATGTTGTATCGTTTCATGATACAGGACCCAGCTCCCAGGCTCATCCCCGCTCGTAGTCGGTTGTCAGAATTAGCTCCTACTTGGTTGGTGAGTCCTCATCCTTCGAGGGATAGACTTTCAGTTTACCTATGTATTTTCAGTTTCAGTATTGTTTAGTTAGTTGGAGTCTTGTCCCATCAACTTGTCCAGATTAGAGGCTTTTCAGACTCTTGTATGTGTTAGCTTCGGATGCTTATTCTGATGTTATGTTAAGTTAGACTTTGCTGAGTTACATTGATGATTTCTTTAGTTTAACGAATGAGTTAGATGTATGTTTATGCCATGGGTCGACTTGGGGTCTCTCGGTGTCCCTTGTCCCGTGTCTATGATTCGGGCCTCTATTCGGGTCGTGACAATGGTCCTGGCCCTCTTGGCCTCCCTGTCTCTCGAATGTGCCGCCTCCATCTACTGGGCATACAACACTATGCGAGGAAAGTCCATATCCTGGTGAACCATGGCAGTCCTGCAATCTTTGTCCAAATAACCCGCTATCCTATGGATGAATCAACTCACTCGCATCCTCTGATCGGCTACCAACTCTGGGGCATATTTTGATAGGCGAGTGAACTCAAGGGCATACTCTTGTACAGTCATTCTCCCTTGCTTCAAATTCACGAACTCAACTATTTTCAACTCCCTCATCTCCCGAGGGAAGAACCGGTCTAGAAATGCAACATGAAACTCTTCCCAAGTGATCGGACCTACTCCTGAAACCCTACTATCCTTCCATTGGCGAAACAAGATATGCGCGACCCTTTTTAGCTGATAAGAGGCCAACTCGGCGCACTCAACCCCATTCACCCCCATGACCTGGGTGATTTTGACAATCTCATCAACAAACTCATGTGGGTCCTCATCTACCTTCGACCCAAGGAACTCCGGCGGGTTCATCCTTAAGAAGTCTCTGACTCGAGCTGCCGCTACATTGCCATTTTACGGAACATGTGCAATAGCCTGTTGATTGACCTGAGCGGTAAAGGCCTGCACAAGCATCTGAATAGCGGCCCAGAACTTAACATGGGCAGCCAGAGGTTCCTGAGGCTCCTAAACTGGTGGGGCTAGCTGATGCCCATAACCATTTCCATCCTCGTGGCCTTCACCACCTCCATTCCTCCTTTTGTTCATTCTTCGAGGATCCATGATTCTGCAATTGAGAATAGCATGAATTAGAAGGATAGAAAGACTTTTCATCGCACGACATAGATCATGAAAGAAGGGACATTTCCTAAACGTCTCGTAGCCACTTCGTCATAAATATGGCACGCTTCACACCCATGAAAAAGACTCTACTTAACGTGGCTTTCAAACACCCTAGGACACTTCAAACCTATTGCTCTGATACCAAGTTTTTCACGGCCCGAACGGAGGTCCGGGCCGTAAGACGAAACAAGGAGCCCCAAGAGACCCCAAGTTGACCCATGGCCTAAGCATACATCTAACTCAAAAAAGAATCGATTAACCATCAATACAATTATAGTGGAAGTCTAACTTAAATATAACATCTGAATATAAAATCCAAAGTTGAATACATACATATGTCTGAATAGCCTCTAAACACGACGAGTTGATGGGACAAGACCCCAACTAACTCAAAAAGCTGAAAACTAAAATATTTAAAGAAAGGATAGATAGTTTGGTCCTCGGAAGATGAGGACTCACTAATAAGCAGACAATAACTCTGATGAACTGTCTAAGAGTGGGGATGAACCTGAGAGATGGGTCCTATATCATGAAATGATACAACATAGAAAGTATGTGGTCAGTACGTGGAATGTACCGAGTATACAAGGTAAGTAAAACTTCTAAAGTAAGTAAAATCTTTTAAACACAATGCCATAGTCAAAACATAAACATCATTAACTGAGAGTAGGGCTTGCATGCATTCTTTCGAAATCGTGATCTTTTCAAAACCTGACAATACATACTTTATAACATCCAACTGACTCAAATAACTCAAAGCTGAAACATGACATCTATAGAAAAGCTGAACATTGAGTCAAACCTTGCTTTTAGAACATGAATTTGTAAAATAATAACCATGAGTCATGAATATGCAAATCTGAATCATATAGACAATGGGAGACTCGTCACTTAACCGACATACCACGATAGAGCTTATGTGGTCTCAACTATCGCACTCAAGTGGGCAGAGCCGTCCAAAATCTTACTAGGGCTAAGGATGCTACCATGATATTGATATTAAGCTCATGGGCCATTAGGGTCGGGGATAGCTCACAAGGGAGGCCTCAATAATATAATAGTATCAACCAACGTTGGTGCGTAATTCTGGGACATAGGGTAATCAACCCTTAGCCTGCTCAGTGCTAGACTCTTATCCCAAAAATATGCATACGCTCTATATCGTATATAACGAAGCTCAATGATCAAATACATCTCAAATACAAAATCACGCATATGAGAAGCTTTAGTTCAAAATATACCACAAGCTGAAAAATATACTTGGGAGCCTTTTCTCCAAACCCATGTGGTAAGCTATGCATAGGAAAACTTAACTCAAAACATATCACAAGCTAAAATATAAAATTAGGGAGTCTTCGCTCCAAAACAATGTGGTAAGCTTAGTTCGGGAAAAATCATCATTTAAACTTAACATATGGGCATTTCCCAAAGCTTTCTCATACTTAGAAATACTCAATTCTCATTGAAAATATAATTGTAGACATGGGTAGCTTCAAATCATGCTTTTCATCATGCTATCTCATCATTATCATATTTATTTCACAAATCTCACCTTTCATGATCATATCATCAATGGGCTCCCACACTCATAAGGATAGAAATAAAATTTTAGTTGAAATCATTATAAAATCATCCCATACATTTCCATAATAAAATCATAATCAATGCATACCCATGTAAGGAAATGAAGATTCATGCATTTGGGTAGAAACCCCATACTAGATCATAGGAAATTATCATATTTAGATGGAAATTGGGCATGAGTGTGGAAGAAGACACCCACTAATAACCCTACATGGAAGGGATTGATTCTACCACTTCTCTGATTGCCCAAGAAAGATTTGAATGAAAACCTTGAAGAATTACTCTAAATCACCTCCTCAACCTCTCAAGTTTGCATGCACGGAAGGAATAACTTAGAATAGGTCTTCTCCTCTTAAAACCCACTAAAATGAACCTTAAATGACATAGTATAGGCTTTAGGAACTTAGGAATTACGAAAAGACCCTTACTAAATTTGCAGGAATTTACTGCCAGGTGGTCCTAACGGATGACCTGACGACTCGTGGTCCAGGGCAACGACTCGTCACCCTGCTCGTCAAGTGCACTGCCTTGCCTTGTCTCCTGGGCTCATAACGGTTAACATGAAGACTTGTTAGGGGTGACCACGACTCGTGGTCACCAGTCGTTAAGTACACTGCCTCAATCTCACACTTCGAACTTCCAAGCCTACCAACGACTCACCCCGACGAATCGTTAAGGCTGACAAATGACTCGTGGCGTCTCCCATCAGGTACACTGCCCCTATTTCTTTTTTCCAATCATTTTTCCTTCTACAGCTGACCCAACGACTCGTGGGTCCTGACCACGAGTTGCGGCCTCACCCATGGGGTCTCAACTCTTCAGACTTCTTCACATCACTCAGGCCTTCCCCACGAGTCACCTAATGACTCGTGGGCTGTCCTCATGAGTCTTGAGATGACTCATTCTATGATTGCAACATCCACTTTTATATTTTCCCCATTTCAACTCCCGGGTCCGATATTTGCACTCCCGGGGTATAACACTCTATGGGTTCAATTCTCTCATGGTTCCAATTGATGAAATATAGTTATTAGGGAAGATTTTACTCTCAAATTCCTTATGAATTGATGATTTAAAGCTTATGATGATTTTGCCCTATTATGCATGGTTTAGGATTTTCATGCTTATGAACCCATGACTTCTAGTATAGTGAATTATCAAAGTAAACATGGATGTTTATGAATTCTTAAAATTATGATTCCATGATTTCAAATTATGAATCTTATTTCAAGTATGTATGATTTCATGATTTGGGCAAGCCCATGTGTTGACACCCAATTTTGTCCTCTCTACACCCCGCATACGCTGCTTATGTCTGTATATTTTATTTATCTTTTTACGCATGTG
>JACEIK010000312.1:453403-465071 GCA_018107945.1 Datura stramonium | reverse complement strand
AGTAGGAAGGGTTTCGAGCAACTTTCTTCAAGATTCTTCAAGTTTTCACTTAGGGTTCTTCAAGGGAGTAGGAAATCATGAAATTTCCAGGTATGTGGGGGTTTGAATGAGTAGATTAGACCCTACCATGCCCATTTATTTCCATTTCCTACAATTAAGTTACCAAATTCTTGTGGGTCTTAACCCAATTTCATGATTTCTCACAAGTTTACATGAAAGTGTGGTAGTATGTTTAAATTACGGATTTTGAAGTATTTGGGCTGATATTGCTTTTATATTTTGTATTTCATGATTTAAAACTCAAAGTATGGATGCCCAATTATGAAAGATTTTTAGTAAAATTCATGTTTATGATGATTCCGCAAACTTAATACGACTTTTTGAATTTCAAGCATGTCTTCACGTTTTCTATTTCTTATGTTGTCATGATTATGTTTCGCATAGACTAAGCATTTCAAGAATCGATGCCCATATGTTGTGTATGATTTATGAAATACGTCTTTGGCCGACTCACGGGCCCAAATTCCATGGCTAGTATTATGAACCTTCAAGCATGCTATGATTTTCACGATTAAACTAGTCGTGCATGTTACGTATGAATTTCTATAAGCACATTGCATGTTTTGGGAGTAGTACTTAACACCGAGTAGGTTCGGGGCCTAGGTTACTCCCCGAATCTCAAAATTATGTGCCACCGTAGGATTATGTTTGGGACCTCCTCAGTGACTGTCCCCTATCCCCTACGGGGCCTTCATGAGTAATATCACGCCTTTCATGGTTCATACCCTTGGAAAGGTATGAACGGCCTCCGGACTAGGCGTACAAGTCGGACTTCATGTGTGCTCATGTGGAGTATGTCGGTTATAGAAATATCTCATTGTTCCTCATGGTTTTGAAATATGCATGATTATGTTCTTTTGGCTCAAGTTATGATTTATGAAATATTTTCCCCGCATGTTATGACTTTGATGGGTTTATGAATATTTTTGGAAATATTGAGCCTTACAATATACTTACAATTTCAGTCTTATAATCATGACATCCCCACCCTTTTAACTTTTATGTTTTAAAGCATTACTTTGCATACCTTACATGCTCAGTACTATCCAAGTACTAACTCACATATTTTCAGGACCCGGTTCGCAGGTTCAGCATCGTCCCTAGCTTGCGCTCAGTTTTGCTCAGTCTTCAGTGGTGAGTCCTCATGATCCATGGGCTTCATGTTCAGACTTGTTTAATTGTCTTATGTTCTCAAAATAGTTGGGTTAGTTGGGGTCTTGTCCCTTCAACCTGTCTTTTATGATTAGAGGCTTTCAGACTTATGTGTAGTATTCAGCCGTTTATGTTTGGATTTGGTATTGTTGTTTTCTTTATATCTAATGATATGACTTTTAGCTAGTTCATTCTTGATAAGTTAAGTTCTCCGCCTTATATGATTGAATTAGTATTATGCTCACGCCATGGGTTGACTTGGGGTATCTCGGGGCTCCTTTTCCCTTGTCTACAATCCTGGTGTATTTTCGGGTTGTGACATTGGGACGGGTAGGAAAATGTTTAGGACGTTAGTTTTCTCCCACCTAAAGCGTTTTAGGATTAAAAAATTAATTAATTAGGTGGGTAGCGAGATATGATAGTCTGTGCTTGCTGAATAATACGAGCAATCTAAACGATTGTGAAGTATTATTTGAGTTGCACGGGGTGATCCCATTAGGTTAAAATAACCCCCCCTTTAATTGCAGAACTATGTCTGGCCTGATTTTCTTTAGGGATACGTAGGCGTCTCTTCGAGGTTCTGCCCCATATTCAAAAAAATTATTTATTTGGTCGTCTTTTTTATGTGTTGTTATATGATTTTTTTAATGTTTTGTATGGATTAGGTTATTTTTCTTGACTGTATTTATAATATTGGATTGTATTTTATAGTAATGATAATAATAACAATCTTTAAATATATCTGTCCGACCTTCTTTCTTCTCGCTTGTCTATATTTTCTTTATTTATTTTACATTTATCAGTCTAGTTTAAATTCAAATAACTTAAGTTAAAATCAACTCTTGTTTGTTCATTAGTTAACTTCCCCCCACATATTAATGGATCCGACCGGGAACCATATTTGTGGACCTCGAAAGGTGCTTAACACCTTTCTTTCGAGGTAATTTAAGACCTTGCCCGAACCTGGTGACGTAGGCTAATTTAAATAGACTTGTAGTATAGAGTGGAGCCCTAACATGCCTCAAAATCGTTAGCTGGCGACTCTTCTCTTTAAATAACCCTTAAGAGTTGTCACATGTTGTATCCCACTTTTTGTGAGAAAAATAGGGTGCGACACCATGCAAAGTCAAGTATGTTTTATCATGATTTTAGCCAAGGCTTACAAGGTCAGTTTTACAAAGATGTTTGGAGTCAAGACTCCTAAGAAATAGATTTAAGCTATATTTTGAGAATATAATTATGAGAAATATGCATGTTTTGGGAGTAGTGTCTACCATCGAGTTGGCCGGTGATTCCGAGGACCCAGGTCTCATAACTACGTGCCACTGTAGGTATATATTCTTATTTGGGACCTCTCAAGAGAGTGTTTACCCTGCCTAAGGGCACACCAGTGATATCACACCTTAAATGTTCTTTGCTCTAGCAAGGCTTAGGATGACTCTACCCACTTGAGCGAGATAGTTGGGGCATCACGTAAGCTCTATCGTGATGGTGTCAGTTATGATGAAGCCTCCCATTATTTCTCATATTTTCAGTTACTCATGTTCATATCTTATAATATTATGTTTATTAGCATATCTGATCCATCGATCAGTTTACATAGTATGGCATGCTACATGATTTCTATTTCTAAACCTTGGGCATTATGTTAAACTTATGATGGTTTTTAGCATATTGTCCTTACTCTCATGTTCTATCTTGTGTTATCTTCATGATTTCAGACTATCGTTTTACTAGCATGTTTTACTTTTTCTACATAGTTAGTACGTTCTAAGTATAAATCGCGTACTCTATGCTATATCATCTAATGATATATGTTTGGGTGATCCATCACAGTCTCGTCGTTAGCTCGCCCTGCTAAGTCCAGCTCTGTCCTAGTGTTGATGAGTCCTCATGATTCGAGGACGTCAATATTTTTTTATGTCTCTTTTGTTGATGTCTTTTCGTTTCAAACTTAGAGAGCTAGTTGGGGGTGTTGTCCCATCAGCTCATTAGATGTTTAGAGGCTTTTCAGGCAGCTATATATAGATGGTTCAGTGATGTTAGCTCCTGTTACACTCATGCTCCTATGTTATGAAAACTTTTGATTATATAATATTTATACTATATTTCTGCTTACTAATCTCTTATTCATGCTATGTATGTGCCATGGGTTAGCTTGGAGCCATTCATGGTTCTAGGTCCCATGTCTCGATCCGAGGTCCCAGCTTGGGTTGTGAAAAGTTGGTATCAGAGCAAAGGTTTAGGTGTGTCCTAAGGTATCTAAAAGTCGCGTTAAGTAGAGTTTTTTCCATGGGTGTGAAGCGTGCAATACTTATGGGAAAGAGGCTATGAGAAATTTTAGATAACTTCCCTTCTTTCATGATCTATGTCGTGCGATGAAGTTCCTCTTTCTACTCCTCTAACTCGTACTATATGCATTTGCATAAATATGCCTCCCCGCCGAATCAATGGAAGAAGAAATGGAAATGGAAATGTCCATGGCAATGGCAATAGAGGTGGACATCAACCGACCCCACCAGCTCTAGCTAATCCCTTTCTGGAGTAGCTTACCCATGCAGAGTTCAGGGCTGCATTTCAGATGCTAGCACAGGCCATGATTACTCAGGTCAACCAGTAGGCTATGGCTCATGTGAACCAAAATGGGAATGCAGTGGTGGATAGGGTGCGAAACTTAATCAGATGAACTCACTTGAGTTTCATGGGTCAAAAGTGGATGAGGACCCATAGGAGTTTATTGAGGAGGTTTAGAAGATTACCCAGGTGATGGGCGTTTCAGGAGAGAATAGTGCAGACTTAGCCTTCTATTAGATTAAGGGGGTTGCTCATATATGATTTCGACAGTGGAGGGAGAGCATAGGAGTTGGTATTGTCCCTATTGGCTGGGACGAGTTTGTTACGACTTTCATAGACAGGTTCTTCCTCTGAGAGTTGAGGATAGCAAAGACACTTGAGTTTGTTAATTTGAAGCAGAATGATATGACTGTTCAAAGTACGCACTGAAGTTTACCCGCTATTCAAGTATGCCCCAGAGATGGTTGCTGATCCGAGGGCTCGTATGAGCAAGTTCGTGAATAGAGTGGCAGATTCAATGGTCAAGAAGTGCAGGACCGCTATGATAATTAATGATATACATATCTCCCAACTGATAATTGATGAGTTGTTAATTTACAAACTCATTAGGCTCTTAAGCATGAGCTTTAGCTTAGTTTCAAGTCTTTTAGTTGGATTTTATGCCTTTTTTTCCTTTTTATGTGCAAATATCTGATTTGAAGAGAAGGAGCATGAAATAGAGTAAAAAGGATGTGATTCAGGTGAAAACTGGCGCTCTACTGGAGGGACACTAGCGAAATGCCAGTCAACCACAGGCAACCACTGGTTTGATGAGCAAATGCAACTGGCGCCTCGCGGATAGCAACCAGCGAATAGACGGTTCCATCGCAAGCGAAAGACGCTTGAAAACGGCAAAAACGTCTAGCCCTGAAAAAGAGAAGAACATATGACCTATTTTTTGTATATATTCTATAAGAAATTACTCTGAACATATCATTGGATATTCCCTTTACTTTTTGAGAGAGGAAGAACTCCATTGGAGAAGAAAGAAATATTTGAATATTGCTTTCTTATCTTCATCTTCTTCTTTAGTAAGGTATAACTATTAGTGTAGAAATATTGTGAGCTTGACCTTGCTTACTCGTAATGATGAAATTATTGAGTTTATTAATGAATATGCTCTTGTGTTTCTCAATTATGAGTAGCTAAATCTACAACTAGTGGTGTGTGATGATGGGTGTTTAATTTGATTGGGTATTGGTAGATTTATTTTTTTATTACTTAATTAGTGTAAATTATTGAATTCTCCTCAAATTATAGTCGATTGCTCATAGTTGCAAATATGGGTATTGTTTTCTTACTTGATTTTAGCTTGAAAAGGATGAATTAAGTAATGGGGGAGAATTCAATAGTGCATTGGGATTTGACTATGTGGGGTTGGGCTAGAAATAGCCAAAACCCATGATCATAATACCTTTAGAGGTTGATGGCTAGAAATAGCTCATCCCCTAATCCAAACCATATTGGAATAGTTGAATTGTGCTTTGAGATTCTAAAGGACTCGAGGATAAGGAGCCCAATTGGTTGAAAAACATCGGGCTCCATCTTTTTCCAAGGTTATTTATACATATTAGTAATAATCTGACTATCTAGTAAATCCTGATTTGATTGACATCCCATCTACACCATACCTCTAGCCTTTGATCATTATTGTTTCTCAATTTTAGTTATCTTTTTCTCTTGATTAGCTTATTTTGGAATCCACAACACTTCCCCCAAAATTTACATTTATGTTTTCATTGCTTGGATGCGAATCAATTAAATTCACTAAACAACTCTTGAGCAAATCATTCTCTAGTCCTTGTGCGATTCGACCCTAACACTCGTCAGTTATTTGTTTTGATACAATGATCTCTTATATTCTCTCTAAACGAGGAGTGCAGTTTGAGCGTTATCAAAATTGGCGTCGTTGTCGGCGACTAGTGCTTGATATCCTTGAGTTGTTTGTTATTTGAATTGATCTTGCATCTTATGTAGTTTAACATTATTCTTATTGCTGTCCATCTAGGGTGAATTCATATGAGCCAACATTCATAAGCAAGATATAGCTCGGTGGATGAAAATATGGAACATGAAGAGGATAATCTCATCATGCTTGAGATCACAAGTGCCATTCACCTGCCAGCTACTGTGGGGAATGCAGTGTTTTATGTCACTAGTATAATGTTGCACTTATTGCAAATGAAAGGGCTCTTTGGGGGTAAACCGAGTAAGGATGCAAACCACCATTTGAGGAACTTACTAGAGATTTGCCAACCTTTCAACATAGTGAAGATAAGCTAGGAATCTATCAGGTTGAGGCTCTTTCCATTCTCCCTAACAGGGAGAAGCAACTATGTGGTTAGAGGAGTTGCCTCCGGGATGTATCACCTCGTGGAAAGAGTTGATAAAAGTATTTTTGGATCATTTTTTCCCTCCCTCAAGGATGTTGCAGCTGAGGGATGATATTACAAACCTCAGACAAGAGACGGGTGAGCCTTTGCATGAAGCATGGCTGAGATTCAAGAAGAAAGTGTCTCTTTTCCCTAACCATGATCTTCCCGATTGAGTGCTACCCCGATTGAGTGCTACAAAGCTATTATCGAGCACTAGACTTAATCAATAAATCAGTCACCAATAATCTAGCTGGAGGATCAATCATGGACCAGATGTATAGTCTAGCTAAATCCCTCTTGGACAGGATGACGAAGAAGAATAGGGCATGGCATACAACAAAGAAGAGTGTATATTCACATGATGCTGGTTCTAGTTTGCTAACAGCTAAAATGAGAAAAAGAGATGAAGAGCGAGATGAAAATCTTGCTAAAATAATGACTCAGTTGGAGTTAATGACTAAGAATGTGATGGGAGTCGGGCCTAAAGTTGTGAATGTTGTGGGAAAGCAAGGTCCAATGCATTTTAAGGGAGAGTCTTCACCACCAAGGTACGAGGAGGAGTTCCAATATATGGCAAATCAAATGGGGGGTTCTCAACCCGAGTACCAAGGGAATAATCAAAGCCCTTGGCACCCAAGGGAAGAGAACTAAGGTTGGAGGTACCGTGACACCCAAGGGTGGCCTAATCGAAATGAGATATGGGCTAATTGAGATAAAAATCATGAGGGAGACCGCTATCATAGAAGCTTGAATCCGTATGTTCCCCCTCTTAAAGTTGAGAATGCCAATCTCAACTTGGTTTGAGTGATGTTGGGAATTCAAAAATTTAAGAAATGTTGGCAAGGGTTCTCAAGAAAGTTGAATCAACGACAATGGGGTCAAAGAACTTAAAGGGGAGGTGTCTAACCTTTTCCAAATACTAAGTTCACACTTAGCCTCTATCAAGCATTTAAAGGCCCAAATGAACCACTTATCTTCTCAAATGAACCCCCGGATGAAGGGAACACTTCCTAGCGATACAATGCATAATCCCAAAAAGGATAGTCAGTGCATGGACATTATCACTAGGAGTGGAAAGATGCTTGGAGATGCGGTGTTAAGCCCAAGGAAGTTGTTGCCCCAAAGGCTAGTGATGTGAAAGAATCAGATGAGGTGTCATAAGCACCAATTGGTTGTGACAATGCTGAGGATCAAGTTGAGGGAGATGTTGATGAGACTTCCTCAAATGATGAGGAAGGAGACGCGGGCATCAAGGCCTCTAGTGAGAAAGAACAAG
The DNA here is from genome assembly GCA_018107945.1 of Datura stramonium. Classification (NCBI taxonomy): domain Eukaryota; kingdom Viridiplantae; phylum Streptophyta; class Magnoliopsida; order Solanales; family Solanaceae; genus Datura; species Datura stramonium. The sequence goes on along the minus strand of JACEIK010000312.1, from coordinate 457,595 downwards.
AACAAAGAGTTCCACCTCCTTATCCATAGCAGTTAGCCAAGAAGAAAAAAGATGATCAATTCAGCAAGTTTATCAACATGTTCAGCAAATTGTCCATAAATATATCGTTGGTGGATGCTTTACTTCAAATGCCTGGACATGCAAAGAAGAAGAAGAATATTGTAGATGTGCGCACCGGAGAGACAACACATCATCGTAGTGCTATAATGATGAGCATCTTTCCCCCAAACGGGAGGATTCGGGAGCCTTCACAATCCCTTGCACTATTAGGTTGTGTGTGTTCAAGAAATCCCTTTGTGATCTTGGGGCGAGCATAAATTTGATTCCCTTTATAATCTTCAAGAAGTTGGGGCTTGGCAACACCAAACCTACTTCAATGAGATTATTAATCGCTGATCGCTCTATCAAGAAATGTTGGGTGTTTTGGAGGATGTATTGGTGAGGGTGGATAAGTTTATTCTACCAACTGACTTTGTGGTTCTATATTGTGAGATGGATGTGGAAGTCCCAATCATCTTAGGGAGACCATTGCTCTCCACGGGCAGAGCCTTGGTAGATGTGTAGCTAGGTGAGCTCAAGTTTCATGTGGGAGGTGAAGAGGTCACCTTCAATGTATGCCGATACGCAAAACCTCCCGATGAATGCAAGGTGATTGGAGTGTTGAACAATGAGAGCGAAAATGGAGGAGTTGTTTTGGAGCTGAGTCGGAGGATAATCCCCCAAAAAATAGAATATGAATGAGAAAAACGTCATGCCACGACGTTAACTAAGGCGCTTCTTAGGAGGCAACCCAAGTGTTTTCTTTTGAGTGTTTTAACGTAATTGTTGTTTTTGTTTTGTAGGACTAAGTAGATGCGAAGTAGGGAGGAGGAGCACAAAACAGGGCAGGCACCGCACTAGACCAAAGGACTGCCAGCACATATGTATGTACCGTTGATGCCTTGAGGAATGGAGGCAGAAACTTGGGAACAAAAGGGCTAAATCTGCGAGTCATTAGCGGAACGCCGACACCAGTTCGTGAACCGCCACATGACCACCGGCCCAAGTCAGAATACCTGAGAAATGGGGCACAAACGGCGGTCTACCAGTGGAACACAGAGTCTAATACATGAACCGCCGGTCAATCACCGAAGATGAAGCAGAGAACTGGGCACCAATTCAGGTCAGTAATGTTAAGGCGGCGAACCGCCACTTCTCATCGGCGACCACCGGTACAGGTACGCACTTTGTTTTAAAATCTTGACCAACCCATTGACCAACCCGAACCTGATTCCTTTCTAAACCATCCTAACCAGATCATTTCCTTTTTTATTCACCCAAAATCCCCTTTTTCCCACCTTTTAACACTTTCACATACACTTTTTCATCTTCCAACACTCCACCTTCCCACTCACTTTTACATATTCCAACACTCCCTTTTCCCACTCCCTTTTCAATTAAATCCCCACCTTCTCCTCAACCAATCCCATTCCTCTCCCTTCACCTATAAAAAACCCTACAACCCATTTCCTCTACCTTATTCTCACTACAATCCTACTCCCCTTCTAGCAAGTTACACTCTCCACCATTGTTGAGCAAGTTCCAGCTTTCACATTTCTCATCTACTCTCAATCTTGTATTTTGGTAACGTGCTCCTAACACTCTTATATTGCTACAAGTTGTAGTCTTCTTGCATATAAACTTTGATATTAGCATGTACCTCCCTTCTTTTTACTGCCTCTTTCCCTAAATTTCCATTATTACAGATATATATGATGAATGTCGATGATTGATATAATGTGAAATTAGTGGGGAATAGGGGTCTGATTCTTAAATAGGTGTGGGGGAGATTATTGCTATTGTGTAGTTGGAGATTCTCATGATGTGTTTCATACTTTAGTTTATGGTGAAGTCTTAGTAACCCAAAGGGATACAAAGGACCTGATTTGCCTAATGATAGATTGGGTGACGCCGTTCTTAGTCATTTTGTTACTTTTTGCTTGTGTAGAAAATGCTTATATATGATGTGAGTAAGTATATTTGAGAGTTAGATGTTGGAGTGCATTTTGAGGAAATGGGGAAGACGACCATCGGCTACTTGCCGGTCAGGTCTGGTGAAACACTAATGAACCACTGGTTCAGGCAAAATTTGGCTTTAGGACACTACCTTGACCCGCACTGCATCAACGCTTCACAGATCGTGACCGGCAGCTCGCCGATGAGTTGTCAGTGGAAATTTCACTAACCCAGTTTTCTGCCTATCATCGGCGGTTCACCAGTGTTCCGCAGATCACTTTTTGTAGCTCACCGGAGTTCCATCGGTGCTGCCAGCTTCTTCATGATGATCCCTCCTCTTGTTTTCATCTAATCTTTAGAGTAGTGATTGTTTGTTTATTTTATCATTAGAAAAATATAAAAAGAAATATTGTGTATGGCACTAACATCACTTCTGCAGACTATAACTTCATCCAAGAAATCGAGCAAGGGCAAGGCCCCAGTCTCCTCATCTACAAAAGGAAAGGGGAAAGAAAAGACATCCGTAGTACCCACCAACTCTTGGGAAGCCATAATTTTTGGTGTGCCCGACATGGAGGGGTACTACGCCATTTGCAAGGGTCGTTCGATCATCGTGGAGAAAATATTTGACTTGGTGGGGCTGCGAGGTGACCTACGCAACATCATAGCTCAGTTCATTAATAGGCAATGGAATGTCTTCACTAATCCACTTCCGGATTATTACTCTATCCTCGTCCCGGACTTTTACTCTTCCTACCAGGATAGACAAGAGAGCATGCACCATAAGGGCAAGGTGGATGAATTTCCCTACCTGCCTTCAGTTAAGGTGCGAGCTGTGGAGGTTGACATCACTCCAGCAGCCATTAATTATCTATTTTGGGAGGATGAGATTGAAATTTGCTAAGAATATATGGCCAAAATTACTGACAAGGAGAATTAGTTCACATGGATAGCTCCAATCATTTCTTGCAGACACACCCTTCTGGCTATAATGGGCGGTGAAATTTCTCACCATTGTCACACCCCAGAACTAGGGTAGGGTGCAACTGTCACTCGATTCATGGTTGATCGAGAAGCCGACTATATAGCATCTATAAATGTAACACTAAGGCTGACCAAGCCACCTGTCACAACCAACCAAGATATATACTGGGTCAATAATGCCTTGACAATTATAAATATGCAACCTGGAAAGCCGACAAGGCTACAATAAAGCTAAGCAAGGAAATAAAAAACCTATATGACTACACAACCCACACTACTATACAAACTAGTCCACATCAGCCTCTACAGAGTAAACAAACTGAAATGCACGGGACAGAGACCCGGCCTACCCATGTTGTACACAAAACTGAAAATAGTCCAAACTAGGACATGGCTCCTGGAAGAGAGGAGCATACCACTATTCCACTAAAGTCTGGCTCCTACTACGTACGATGATCTGAGCCTTGGCCTGTACCTGCAGCACGATTGCAGGAAGGGTCCCAAGATGAAGGGACGTCAGTACGAATAAAAGGTACTGGTATGTAAGGCTGAAAACTGTAAACATGTAAGATAAAAATTATAACTAGGCCAGAAATAAGGAGTAGTAACAACCCAAAATTCTGAAAACAGAAACCTGACAATAACTCATTATTAAAGTGTAAATGCAACCATCCAATGCACAACAAAGACTATAACTGACATTCCAGCAGACAGCCGACCATAAAATCTTTATACAATCCGTCCAGCCAGTGTACCACACTGGGGTAAAAATAAAAATGCCTCCAACCGGTGTACCATACCGGGGTAAAAAATAAAAATGCCTCCAGCCGGTGTACCATACCGGGGTAAACTCCGTCCAGCCGGTATACCACACCGGGGTAAAATAACAAGACCTCCAGCTGGTGTACCACACTGGGGTAAAATCAATAAAGCTTAAATAAAATCATAAATGGACTCGATATGGCTTATACTGGACCAGCTCAATACATACAACATAGAAATGACGAATACTAAACATGTGGCCTGCATAGGCCTCCTTCGTAATGCATAACTGAAACTAAGTACATATAACATGTAACGCTAGAAAAATAGAACTTAAATGCATGTATTAAGAACTTGTATAAATCATAAGGAACTACGGATAACCTAAGAGTTTCAACAAAATTTATAGATCGTCTCCAAGGGACATTAGAGCTCAGAAACTCGCTAGCTT
>JACEIK010000312.1:400858-427311 GCA_018107945.1 Datura stramonium | reverse complement strand
GTAAAGGAGCGAAGGGAGAAGTGAAGAACTCTACCTAGGGTTGATTATATTTCATTCTACTTTAATTAGTCTTGTAAGTACACTACTTTAAACATGTTTTGAGTATTTGTACAAACATGAGTAGCTAAAACACTTCCTCTAGGGTTGAGGCTATATAAGATGATTGTAATTGCATGAATTCTTCTTGGTTTGAGTTTTTAGTTGTTGTTTTGTCCTACATTCTTCATTATTGTTGTTTTTATGCTTGATCGCCATGAAAACAAATGCGTTAAGCTTAGGTAAAAGCTTGAGAGAGTAACCCTAGTCTAGAACAAGAGAATGTAGGGAGCAAGTTCTTACTTTTATGATAGGATTCGCAATTAGGATAGAAATTATACCAAAATTTGCGTTGCTTGGTTACTAAAAAAGGATGAGCTAGACACCAACTTAGAATTATCATATCACCACTCATCGAAGAAGTTGTGAAGCTAAGTTCGGTTAAATTATTAGAGGTACGAAACTCCATAATCAAGGGTGCAAACTCCGTAAACCACATCCATGTAGTTAAATTGCTCACGAATTAGGACGTCACATCCCCGCTCAATGATGTTGGTGTGAGACTAGTTTGTCGTGTTTAGAGGCTTGAAAGACCATGAACATAGCATTTTAATTATGTGAGACAATAACTGAAGTTTTCATACTTGAACCATGAGAATTGTAGAATTGCATGATTATTATGCCTTAAATCTAGTTGCTCCTTATATTGTTTCACAAGTATTTTGTGATCACCCCTAGACTTAATTATAATTTCCCAAAATTTCTATAATCAACACTTGTGAAGGTTAATTTTAACACTTGAACTTGATAATTCGCTGAATTGGTCTAGTCTCTTGGGTTCGACATCCGGCTCTTAAGAAGGGCCACTGTATTGCTTGTAAGACCGCGTATGCTTGCAAGTGCGCAACAATGGTCAGGCCGAGTGGATCATTTAGACTCTTAAGGATATGTTAAGAGCGTGTGTGATTGATTTTAAGGGCAGTTGGGATGATCACTTACCTCTTATTGAGTTTGTTTACAATAACAGTTATCATTCCAGCATTCAGATATCTCCATTTGAAGATTTTTATGGATGGAGGTGTAGATCATCTATTGGATGGTTTGAGGTAGGTGAGGATATATTTATAGGGCCATATTCAGTTCATGAGGCTATGGAGAAAGTTTCAGCTTATTCGAGAAAGGTTGAAAATAGCGCAGAGTCATCAGAAATCTTATCTGGATGTTAGGACGAGAGAGATTGAATTTGAGATTGATGATTGGGTGTTTCTGAATGTATCTTTCATGAAGGGAGTTATGAGGTTCGGCAAGAAAGGAAGCTTAGTCCCTAATATCTTGGTCCTTATAGGATTCTGAGGCAAGTTAGTGAGGTGGCATATGAGTAGGAACTACCAACAGAGTTAGCCTCTGTGCATCCAGTGTTTCATGTGTCTCTGTTGAAAAAGTGTGTTGGTGATCCAACTTTAGTCATTCCGGTAGAAAGCATTAGGGTGAAGGATAGCCTTACCTATGAGGAGGTTCCGGTTGAGATCCTTGATCGTCAGGTTCAGAAATTGAGGAACAAGGAAGTAGCAGTAGAGAAGGTTTTGTGGAAGAATCAGTTTGGTGAGGGAGCTACGTGGGAGGCCGAAGCTGATATGATGACAAAATACATGTATCTTTTCCCTTCTGACTCAGTTCCAGCATGAGGTACCAGTTTCCTCCTTAGTACTGTATTCAGTTTCATGTCATGTTCATGTCTCTCAGTCCCTTTCATGTCATAGCATGCATATATGGTTCATGAATTCAGTTCAGCCATGTAAATCAGTCCGGAGTCAGTCACTCCATCAGTTTTTAGCTATGGTTGTTTAGTTTTGGGATTGCAATTCTTTCCCTAGCCTTCCAATATGCTTAATCTACATTCGAGGATGAATGTTCCCAAGGGGGAGATAATGTAACACCCCAAGAGTTCCTAAGATCAGACCCGAGGGCTGAAATGGAGAAAAAAGGAAAAACTACACCAGGTCACAAAATAAGTCATCAAGTGACCCGTTAAGTCACTTGAGAGGTCATTAAGTGACCTGTTAGGTGCATAAAAATGGTGGAAAGTTGAGTTTTAGAGAGTCTTGACAACTGGTTAAGTGACCCGTTAAGTAAAATGATGAATCGTCAAGTGAGGCATCAAGAAAAGATCAAAAAAATTGAGGAAAAGCATCCAGAGACAACGGGTCAGACGATGACCCATTAGATGACCCGACAAATCGTCATGTCGGTAGTTGGGTTTGGTAGTATGATTTTTCCTGATGGATCATTAAGGGTGTTTTCGTAATTCCTAAGTTCCTAACTCCTAAACTAAGTCTTTTTAAGCCTCCTAAAGGTGTTTTTAAGGGTCTTAATCATCCTAAACCCTTATTCTACTCCTAACACTCCTAGTTGAAGATCAAAACCCTCTCGAGCGTCAAGCATCAAGGTCCTCTTTCTTCCCCAAATCATCTTGGGCATCAAATTCTAGCAAGGATTCTATCAAGCTGAGGTATGTAGGGTCGTGAATCAATGATTTCTTCTACCCTTATGCCCAATTTCTTCTCTACCTCATGAATTCAAGTCTCTAATCAAGTTTTATGAAAATTCTATATTTAACCCAATTCCATGCAATTATTCATGATATCTATATGGGTTAAATTCTCTCATGTTCCTATTGATAAAATATAGTGGAAGATTTTACTCTCAAATTTCTCATGAATTGATGATTTAAAGCTTATGACGATTTTTCCCTATTATGCATGATTTATGAATTTCAAGCTTATGAGCCCATGACTTCTAGTATGATGAATTATCAAAGTATGGATGAATGTTTATGAATTTTTGAACTTATGATTCCATGATTTCGAAGTATGAAGCTTATTTCAAGTATGTATGATTTCATGATTTGGACAAGCCCATATAAAGTCAAGTATGTTTTATCATGATTTTAGTCAAGGCTTATAAGGCCAGTTTTACAGAGATGTTTAGAGTCAAGACTCCTATGATACATATTAAAGCTATGTTTTGAGAATATTATTATGAGAAATATGCATGTTTTGGGAGTAGTGTCTAGCACTGAGTAGGCCTGGGATTTCGAGGATCCGGGTCTCATAAGTACGCGCTACCGTAGGTATATATTCTTATTTGGAACCTCTCAAGAGAGCTTTTCCCCCCACCCGAGGGCACACCAGTTATATCACACCTTTATTATTCTTTGCCCTAGCAAGGCTTAGGATGGGTCTCCAGAGATAGTTGGGGCATCACGTAAGCTCTATCTTGATGAGTTGGTTATGACAAAGCCTCTCATTGTTCCTCATATTTTCAGTTATTTATGTTCATGTCTTATGATATTATGTTTATTAGCATATTCGACCCATTGATCAGTTTATGAGTTTTCACTTATGATTTCAAGTATGACACACTACATGATTTCTATTTCTAAACCTTGGGTCATTATGTTCAACTTATGATGAACAACTCATGATTATGCATATTTCAGGAATATGGCTTTTAACATGTTGTCCTTACTCTCATGTTCTATCTTGTGTTATGTTCATGATTTTAGACTTATCATTTTACTAGCATGTTTTACTTTCTCTACATACTCAGTACATTTCAAGTGTTGATTGCATACTTTATGCTATATTGTCTCATGATATTAGTTTGAGTGATCCGTCACAGTTTTTTCACTGCTCGCTCCCACTTACTCCAGCTCTGTCCCAGTGTTGGTGAGTCATCATGATCTGAGGACGTCAATTTTTTTTATTATGTCTCTTTTATTGATGTCTTTTAGTTTCATACTTAGCAAGATAGTTGGGAGTTTTGTCCCATCAGCTCATCAGATGTTTAGAGGCTTTTCAGATAGCTATGTATAGATGGTTCAGCGATGTTGGCTCGTGTTTACGCTCATGCTCATATGTTATGCAGACTTCCACTTATATTACGTTTATGCTTTATTTTCTCTTAGTAATGCTCTTATTCATGCTATGTATGTTCCATGGGTTAGCTTGGATCCATTCATGATTCTAGGTCTCGTGTCTCAATCCGGGGTCCCAGCTCAAGTCATGACACCTTTTTATGAAAAAACTCTAAATTCTTTTATGGATTTGCTTCTCTCGTGATTATACATGTATTTTACAAATATGATTGGGTTGAAATCTTTGAAAAGAAACTCCTATGATTCTCTATATTCAATTTAGCATGTTTTACTCAATAATGTATGTATCTCATGAATTTCAATGCTACGTATTATAGCTGTGAATTCAGCATAGTTTTCATGGCAAGTGCAAGTACTTCAAGGAATTTAATAATCTACATGATTTTAAACTAGCCCATGCAAAACCTATCATGTTTCAAGTATGATTATTACCATTTATGTATATTTTGGGAGTAGTATTTAACACCGAGTAGGTCGGGGTTTAGTGCACTCAGGTTTCAAAACTATGTGCCACCGTAAGTATGAAGGGGTCCTCATCAAAGAGTGTCTCCTTTGCTCGAATAGCTCATGAGTGAATTCATACCTTCATGGTTCTTACCCTTGGCAAGGTATGAACACCCTCCTGACCAGGGTTATAGGTTGGGCTCCATGATGCTCACTTAGAGTATATCGATTGTAAGCATCTCCCACACCACTTCCAAATTTTATGATGCATTGACTTATAGTATTTTGGCCCATTAATATGTTTATGAATTTACTTATGATTTCATACATGCTAAGATCGATGTTTATGTTTTAAAAACTTGGTTCACTGTACTTCAGTTTATGATGAAAATCTCATGTTTTATGGCTATATCACAATCATGTTTTTAGCATAATGTACTTACTCTTATGTTTTTACTTATTCTCCACACTCAGTAATATCAAATTACTAAACATATATTTTGGTGTATCGTCTCATGATATAGGTTCGGGTTTTCAGTCTCAGCCCTGTTGCTAGATACGTTCTTTTCCCGAATCATCTTTGAGTGGTGAGTCCTAATCATCCGAGGATGATAGTTTTAGTTTATGCTTTTTTTTTGTCATTTCAGTTTTCATATTTTGAAGAGCTAGTAGGAAAACTGTCACTTCAGCTCATCAGATGTTTTAGAGGCTTTCAGACTATTATCTTTAGAGGTTTAGTGAGTTGGATTATGTTGTTACAATTTATCATTTCATGATATTTCAGACTTATTCAGTTTTATGATATGTCTTGTTGTTAGCTTCTGCTCAGTTGTTGGTACACATATTATGATATCATGCATGTACCATGGGTTAGCCTGGAGCCATTCGTGATTCTAGGACCCGTGTCATGTTTGGGTCTATGTTGAGGTCATGACACAAGGCAAGGCAAGGGTCCGGCCAATACACTTCCAGGTGGGGCGCGCCCCACCCCAAACTTTCAAAGAGGTAGGGAGGTGCACTGTCTGACGCGGCTCGCCCGTCACCTCCACCACCCCACCTTTTTATGTATTAAGTTTTTATGTTATAATTTCATTTGTTAAGGTTTCCCAATTGATTTGTCTTCTTAGGACCACCATTTTCTCCATATTTTCTAGCAAGTTTGAGGTGAAACCAAAGCACCAAATATTTTGAAACCGCAAGCTCTTACGTTATAGCTTGTATGTTCACTTATTGTAGCTTGTTGTTTCTTCTTATGATGTGCTGCTGCATAAAATTTCTTGAGGATGTTGTAATAAGTTGTTGTGATGGAAAGTTCGAATTAGGAGAATCTTTAAAGTGTAAGCTTAAGGCAAGGTTGTTGGTGGAAGTCAAATTTGGCATACTAAGGTATGCAAGGCACCCTTCTGTTCCTTCTTGTGCACTATTTAGGTTCATAAGTTGAAGTCCAATTGGTATGTTATTGAAGTGTAAATCAGCATGTCAAGTGACTCCTAAACCTATACATTGTGTGTTGAATTGAACTTAAATTGTTAATATTATATCTTGTTGAAGTAGCGAATGACGCACAATATTGCCTTGTTGTCACTGTAGATGTAAATTGAGTCTGGAGACCCTCAACATCGGCACTGTGAGCTAGTCCCTTATATTACGTTATATATATGATGCCAATGTTTTTTTGGTTCTAATTTCTAGGTGAAGTTTGTAAGAGACCAAGATGACGACGTTTGAACAAATGCAAGTTAAGAGATTAATATCAAGCTTAATAAGAGTACACGAGTTTGTTGAAATGATGATTCCATAACATAGTTATACACTCTTACATGTATGTTTTTGAGGTACTTAAGGTTGAAACATGATGAGTTGGTAATTTACCAACTCATTAGGCTCTTGAGCATGAGCTTTAGCTTAATTTCCAAGTCATTTAGATGAATTTTATGCCTTTTTTTTCCTTTCTATATGCAGGTATCTAAGTTGAAGAGGAAGAGCAAGAAATGGAATAAAAAGGATGATATCAGGTGAAACTTGACGCTCTACCGAAGGACACTAGCAAAATGCCGGTCAAATGTAGATCACCACTGACTTGAGGATAATATGCAACCGGTGGCCGCGGACATCAACCAGCGACTCGCCGGTCAAATTGCCTACCGGTGCCTGCACTTTCTGGACCAAGGAGTAAATTAATCAATGAATCATGGATGAAGGCCTGTGAACCAACGAAAGTGTCACCTAATGGTCCTGGAGAATCACTAGAAGTGCAATAAATGATGGACGGAAATTCGCGGAATGCAACCGACGAACCGCCGACTCCCCCCCAAGTGACAACACACCTGAGCAAGGGCAATTACGTCCAGCACTGAAAAAAAGAAGATTGGTTGCCCTCTTTTGTATATAGTCTAGAAGAAAGTACTTTATACATAACTTTTACACTTTTTAGCTTTTTGAACATTCCTTTTACCTAGGAAAGAGTAGAACTCCAATGGATGATATTGTTGAATATTGCTTTTCTTATTTTGTTCTTCTTCTATTAGCAAGGTATAACTAGTGGTGCAGACATATTTTGAGTTTGATTTTGCTTGCTCTTACTAATGAAATCATTGAGATTATTAATGAATATACTCTTTAGTTTCTTAATAATGAGTAGCTAAATCATCTACTATAGGTGTGTGATGATGGGAGCTTAATTAGATTGGGTATTTCTAGATTTATCTTAATATTGCTTAATTAGTGTAAATCTGTTGAGTTATCTCCTATTTATAATTGATGATCCATAGTTGCAAATGTGGGTTTACTTTTCTTACTTGATTTAGCTTGAAAAAGGAGAATTCAAGTATTGGGAGAGAATTTGATGATGGCAATGGATGTGATTGTATTGAGTTGGGATATAAATAGCTAAAACCCATGTTCGTAATCCTAATTAGTAGTTGATGGCTAGAAATAGCTCAGTTATTAACCCAAACTCTATTGGGCTAATTGAATTGTGTCTTGAGGTTCAAAAGGACTCGAGAAAAAGGCATCCCTGTGGTTGAAAAACATAGGGTGTCATATCGTCCTTAGTTATTTACACTTATTCACAATGATTTGATGAGCTAGCATATCCTTATTTGATTAGCACCTCATCTACACNATCCTTATTTGATTAGCACCTCATCTACACCACACCTCTAGTCTTCTCTCATTATTGTCTATCAATTTTGGTTATTTTGCTATTTTGGCAAGCTAGTTTAAAATCCACAATATTTTTCACTTCATTTTTCCCCAAAAAATTTACTGTTTTATTTTTATTAATTGATGCGAGTTAATTCAAATTTTATAAAACAACGCTTGTGCAAATTATTCAGTAGTCTCTGTGGGATTCGAACCCGGCATTTGTCGGGAATATTTGTTTTGATATAACAATCTCTTACACTTTATTTAAACGAGGAGTGTATTTGAGCATTATCAAAAGGTGATTTTATGTTTCCTCTTCCTAAAGCTAAGTGACAAGTTATCGAGTTCCCGAATCCTAAGTTAAGCAAACTCAAACTAAGTATTTAACATTGAGTTCGAGCACTCTAAAGTTAATACTAAGTACTCCAGAACGAGTCTAAGTATTCTAAAGTGAATCTAAGTATTCTAAGTAAGTTCAGAACTCTAGTTGAACCCAAGCATTTTAAGAGTCAAGACTAAGCACGCTAAGTTAAGTTCAAGTACTCTACAAATCGAATCCAAGTAATCTGGAGTAAGTCTAGTATTCTTAGCTAATTTGAGTATTTCTAGCTGAGTTGAGTATTCAAGTTGGGTCTGAGTATCCAAAGTTGACTCCAAGAGTTTGTAAGTCAAGTTAAGATCTAAGTTTCTCAAGTCTTGAGTTCATAACTACTCCTTTAAGTTAACTCATGTAATAGGTCCATTCTTATTAGTCGTCAACAGTATTGCACTTAGTTGGTCCCTAAGTCAGACCAATCCTCTAAGTCAGTTACATTGCATTATTCAATTTTTCGATCCAAGTATCTATTTTGCTCATTTTGCTTTTTTTATGCATATTATCTGATCCAGGTATCGAAGAATGCCTTCTCTAGTCCAAGTTTGTAGGGCTATTGGTGCGAGATTTTATGTATATAAGCTCCTGGTTCAAGTATTAAGTTGACCACAGAAATCCTAGTCCGAGTATCAAGTAACTCTTAAAATCCTGATCAAAGTGTTAGATAGCCTGTGAATCGATTCTCATAACTTTGGTCCAAGTATCAGAAGTGTTTCCATATGAGTAAGTTAAATTATGTTTATACATAGAGTCTGCATGTAGGATAGCAAGTTATAGAGTTATAGCTTATCCCTCCCTATCCTATCTTTTGAGTTATATTCCACTATTATTTTTCATTGCTTATGTTGACAGGTTTCAGAGTTTCATGTTGTTGTTATTTTCCCTTCTCGGGTTCAATTATCCTTAACATTATTCTATTTACAACTTTCAATCTTACATACCAGTACATATCTTTCGTACTGACGTCCCTTCACCTGAAGACCCTGCAATCATGTTGCAGGTGCAAATAGAGGTTTAGACCGTCAGCCACAGTAGGAGTTTTTCTCCAGCAGAGGGTTGGTATGCTCCCCTTTTCAGGAGATGAGGTATTATCGTCCTTTGAATTTTGTTGTACAGTATGAGTATGCCGGGGCCCTGTCCCATGCATCCAATTATTACTCTTTAGAGGCTTTTGTGCAGTAGTTTTATAGTTCCAATTCAGTATGTGTTCTTGCTGGCTTTCCACAATTATTTCAGTTTCTATTGTAGCCTTGTTGACATTTTATCTTTGCTTGTGTATATTGTGACATGGTTGGTCCATTTCTGAGCTATAACTGACTATGACAGGTGGCCTAATTGGCCTGATTGTTATAGTTACAAAAATGTTACATAGTCGGTTTTTCGATCAATCAAGTATTGAAATCCATTCGAACCCTCCCTCAATTGTGGGGTGTGACAACTGAGCTACTGGTTAGTAGAGCACCACTGCAGTGATGGGATTTCTGCTTCAGCGAGACCTCTATAGAAGTCGGAGTGTCACCGTAGCTGTCAGTACGGAAGTTGCTAGTTTCGTTGTAGCAGGTACCCGATCACCATATCAGGTCCACTGCAATAGAAAAGTGACTGTTGTAGCAGATAACGTGAGGCATAATACCTATTCAAGTTTGAATTACAGAGTTTTCGCCCCATTTTTCTAAGGAACGAAGTCTGAGAGCTTAGGGGTGAATTTTTCAAGGGGCAGAGTGGTTTCTTCTTCCCAAGATAATATTTCTTGACTAAGCTTTCCATCCTTTGATACTTTAACACCATAGAATGAATAGGTGATCTGTAATGTGAAAATTCTAGCTAAGAACCCTAGAACAATAAAGTTAGGGTAAGTTGTTGGGTTATCGGTAGTTCTTGATTTTCTAGGCCTCTAAGTGAATAGCTAAAACATCTAAGATAGAATTGATTGTTATAGTTAGTAATGTTGGTAAATTATGAGCTAGAACGTCATAAAATTTGGACCTTTAGCATCAAAAACTTCTTGAAAAAGGTTTAAGGAGTAGGAAGTCCATGAAGTAGATTGGAATGATCATTGTGAGAATGGAGCATGATAAGTTACTTTGTGGGTAACAATTTGAACCGTGAAAACAGGTATAATGGAGTGGGTTTTAATTCCCAAGACCTTTAATTAAGAAGAAGATTATTACATATTCTTTATTTTCTTGTTTTTGACTTGGAACGTTCTGAGGTGTTGAGGAAAGGCAAAGCTCTTGCGGAGTAGCTTGATAATCGAACCCTTTAGTAGAGGTAGGTTACAGTCTATGTAGAGTTAGACTTTGTTTAATGCCTTGTATATATTATGACTTGATGAGCATGCTTGGTTGGTCTTCGAACAATGATTGTGATAGAGACTATTGTGACTTAGTTATGCTATTCGAACGAATTCTAAATTGTCTAAGTCTGAATATTATTCATGATTTTAAAGTGCGATTGTGATAATTAATGAGTACTTATGATTTGTCTTGTGTGATGACTTATTTGAGAACATATTATACTTGTTACTGAAAATTGGGTAATACATCATTCTCGTGTCCGAGAAGAGTATTCGGATGAATGATTATGTGTCAACTAAGTAATATATCACTATTCTGAGATGAGTGGATTATGCTCGAGGTGAGCATGTAGGTGAGTGGTTGATACATGAGTGGATAGTGTCCGAGGGGAGCATTCGGATGAGCAGATGAGCGGGAGCAGGTATCACGCCAGTATAGTACATGAATTTCTAGAGTCCCCTGCAAGTCATGACTGAAAGAAAAAATATAAGACCCTCTAGCATATGTGTACATATATGAGACTGATAGGTGACTGATAAGACCAGTTTTGGTATAGGCGTGAAATTGATGAGATACAAAGATAAATAGCTATAAGTTCAGTATGGATTTGATTCCATGGTATTCATTATGACTTGCTTACTTTATAGACTTATGATGTTTGTTGGATGATTTGGAGGGTTATATATATGTATATTCCTATTGATCGGCAATTTTAGGCCTGATGATATGAACATGACTATTTAGCATTAGTGATTACCTGAATTTATGACTTAGATGATTTCGTGTATGATTATTGGTTTCTGTAGCTTGCTTATTGCTTCACCCCATAAGTTTCTCTCGTTTAACCGATGCATGCATTTACATATGTTGAGAGTTTTTGGGTACGACGCATACGGGCAAGGGCTTGGGGTTGTGTATATGAGCATGGCATTAAGAAAATAAGAGGCTAGGGATAGAGACTATGTGAACTGGGGGCCGCATCGCACCTGCCAGCCCAACGCCTTGAGCAGCGCGTCGTGCCCGTGCATCGGCACAATAGGCGGCACGCCGCACCCCCTACCACCACCTCAATTATATATAAGGCTCCATCATGTGTAGTTAATTCATTTTCCAATATTTCCCTCGACAACAAACAGAGGAGCGTGGGTTTCATCCCCTTTTTTACCAAATTACGCCACTAAACTCCATCTAAATGCAAATTCATCTTGGATAACGAGTTCTAGGCCTACGAGGAACATCCCTGCAGAGTTTTCTTGGAAATTCACTTGGAGGACCGGAACTTCATCGAGTAAAAGTTGTCAGAATTACTTCAAATTGAGTCATAAGTGGCTACAGGTGATAGGTAAGCATTTCTACCTTCTTATCTCTAAAGAATTTGTGAGTTTTTGGCCGAATTAAACAAAATTGAATTGGAGTCAATGTTCTTCGATAAATATCATTATTTGCCGATTTCTACTATTGAAATAGCCTTATTCTCTCAGCGTATAGGCTTCAATTTAGAGGAATTACTGGCTTCAGGTGGAAAATGGTTTAATGAATCAAAGTCGGCATTTGAGGTATGTTAAGGCTTATCCCTTCGGCAAGTTATTCTCGTCGTATAATGATACGACCAATGTTGTTGAACGGAGATAATGATCCTATATGTTGTAATTAGCTGCTGCAAGTAGATAAGGATCATGTATGTTGTGGTTACCTGCTGTCAGTAGATTATGATTATATATGTTGTGGTTAGCTGCTAGAAGACGTATTGAGAGTATATTGCAGTATCCCTCATTGGGAAAGAGTGTGTTAAGTGTGACACATGCTAGGAGCGTCATAGAAACTCTTCTATTCTTCTATTCACAGTATTAGTAGAATTCTGATGTTTTGTTGTCATGCCAAGGCCTTAGAAGTTTATGGTTAGTTGTTGGGCTTGATTTTAAGTTGGAAAGCATCAGGCGCAGCTACGCGATATAACTTTCTGTTTGATGTATTGTCAATGAAGCTCGCCTAGAGGCCGTTGGTGTACCTTGACACCTCCAAGGCCAGAATTTGGATAGGATGGTCATACCTTAGAGTTAGCGGCACCAGGGTTGCCTAGTGAATTGAGTGACAGCCTGCCATCTAGTTAGCTACTGCTAGTGACTATTGGTTTCAGTCAACTTAGTGTTTTTCATATAGGTCGCTCAGGAAGTCATCCCAGTTGTACAAATCAAATAGACCCGTGGGTACCTTAAGGAGGGGACCTTATTAGTAGTTGATGTGGGGCCAACACCCCAGTTGATCGTATAGATACTTAGGTGTAGGTTGCCGCGAGTGACTAGGTCCAGATAAACCTACCTACGAGGCTAGGAATCTCCATAGAAGACATATGAAATCTGAACAGACCAAGTTAATGTCTAAGGGACTAGAACCATAGTAGTATAGTATTACCTTCAAGCTAAGAAATATAGTAAGCTGCATGTGGAAGGTTAGGTTGACTGCTCAAGAGCATGTCCAATTAGTAGCAGCGCTACAGTTATTCTAAGCGAAGGAACGAAATAGTGGGTCGCTGCGACCTTACAGTTCAGTTATGAGCTTTAACTGTCCTAGCATGACATTCAGAGTATCGTTTAGGTCACTCCAGATCTCGCCCTATCCTTTCTAGACGATTAGAGATTATGATCACTGCCAGGATCCTTTGATCAGATGTAGGCGCATAGGGTGTGCTTGTTGGCAGCTATATAGACTATTCTAGGGGCGAGTAGCGGTCGTGTTAGGCCTTAAGAGGTAGATACGCATTTGAGTGGCTAGGTTAAGACTAAGTTGTAATATATTGGTTGGGATTGACCCCACCTAGGATAGCCTTCCATTGACCAACCTCAGGGTTGCTAACTGTGTCATCGCCTACGAGGAGATTGATCGCTCAGAGGAGCTATATGATGTTGCTCAGAGGAGCTATGTGGTGTCCCAAGGGACAATATTCAGGCCAAAGGGCCATATTATAGTCCATCCACGAATGGGCTTCTACTTTTATGCCATATTGGAATCACTGACCCTCCATCGAGCCTTGTGTGCCTAGGGTGCAGTTAGGAACCCAACGGACTCACACACAGTTACAGGAGTCCAGCTGTCACGACCTGAATGGTGGCCCGAATCATAGACACGAGACAAGGGATCCCGAGGGCCCCAAATTGACCCATAGCATAAGCATACAACTTAACTCATTCGAAAACTGAAGAAAACACGAATATAATCTCAGCGGAAGTCTAAAGCAGCATCATATAAGAATAAACATCCGAAACTGAATACATGATTAAGTCTGAAAAGCCTCTAATCTGGACGAGCTGATGGGACAAGACCCTAACTAGCTCGACAATGCTGAAACTGAAATATATAGAAGAAACTAAAATTCTAGTCCTCGGAGAATAAGGACTCACCAACTCTAAACAGGTGCAACTTTGAATAATCTGACAAAGATCGAGGCTGAAGCTGTGAGTCGGGTCCTGTATCATGAAACGATACAACATAGAAAGTATGTGGTCAGTACATGGAATGTACCGAGTATGCAAGGTAAGTAAAACCACTATAATAAGTAAAATCATCCGAACAAACCATTTCATAACATAAGCTTTAGAAAACTGAGAGAACTCACATGCATTCATTCGAAATCATAATCCCTTCATGGTGTGACAATGCATAACTTTATAACATCAACTAATTCGAATGACTCAAAGTTGAGATGCAACATTTATAGAAAAACTAAACGTTAAGTCAAACCTTACTTTTAGAACATGCATGCATACATAATGATCATGAGTAGTCAATATGAAAATCTGAATCATATGGACAATGGGAGACTCATCACTTAACCGACATACCACGATAGAGCTTACGTGGTCGCGACTATTACACTCAAGTTGAAAGAGTCATCCAAAACCTTACCAGGGCTGAGGACGCTACCATGATATCGATATCAAGATCATGGGCCATTAAGGCCGGGGATAACTAACAAGGGAGGTACCAAATATAATAGAATCGACCTATGTTGGTGCGTAGTTCTGGGGCATAGGGTTGTCGACCCTTAGCCCGCTCGGTGCTAGACTCTTCTCCCAAAACATGCAATGCTCTACATCGTATATAACAAAGCTCAACATCATTTATTGATGAAGCTCAACATGAAATCATGCATGACTCAACATCATATGCAACGAAGCTCAACATTGTCTATTGAAAAATCTCATTGAAATCATGCATAGACTGGACATCATATGAAAATGAATCTCAACATTGTCCTTCAACGAAGCTCAATGGTGCCATACATCTCAATTATAAATTCATGCATATGAGAAACTTTATTTTGAAACATACCATAAGCTCAATCACAGGTGGGAGCATCTACTCCAAATCATGTGGTAAGCTACATGTAGAAGTATTTACTCGACATACCACAAGCTAGAATTTAAAATAACAATTGGGAAATTTCTCTTTAAGCATTGTGGTAAGCATATGTTAGGAAAATCATCACTTTAATCAACATGTGGGTATTACCCAAAACTCTATCATTCTAGAATCCAATCGATTCATTTAGGAGACAACATCAAAATCATGAGTAGTTTTAGAAACATGTTTTTCATCATCAACTTCATTACCACCACACATTTACCATAAATCACTCCTTTTTATGAACTCTTCACCCATGGGCCTTTTAGATTCAATTTTTAGAAAAACAAATTTAATAAGATAAACAAGTTATAATCCACCCAAGCTTCATAAATCATCAATATCAACTCAATCTAATCATACCCATGAATAGAGATATAAAAATCATGCAATTGATCAAAATCCCATTATTGATTATTCATAATTTAACACTAATTGATAGGAATTGGGCATGGGTATGGAAGGAAGACACCCATTAAAGCCCTACATACCTGGAAATGAGGAATTCTATCACCCTTCAATTGCCCAAGATCAGATTCCGAAGGAAATCTTGAATTTGGCCTTGAATCACCTTCTTCAAGCCTTCAACCTTGCATGCATGGGGAGTATGCACTTAGAATAGGTATTGCCCTACTAAAACCCTTCAAAACGAGCCTTAAACGCGTACTATAGAGCCTTAGGACTAGGAAATGACGGAAATTCCCATATTGAATTCGCTAAGAACATATTAAGGGGCAAAACAACAGGTGAACCAATGGGTTGTTTGAGGATAACACGACCCGTGGCATCTACCTGTGCTATGCACTGTCCCATTCATATATCAGAATCAAACCATAGATGAACAGGATGAGTCGTTCTAGGCTCCAACCGGTCGTTGAACTAGTCGTTGATTGCTCCCCCGAGCCTTCTGAACTTCTACCCAATGAGCCTCACCACGGCTCGTCATATGCTTCAACAGGTCATGGTTACTATCCGTCCTTTCTTATCGAGATCTGGGCTCCCTTACCACGGCTCCCCACAACGGGTCTTTGCAAGACCCCTCATTCCTTCCTACTACCAAGTCCACTTCCTACCATGACAACAAACGATGGCTCGTGGTTACTTACCACGGGTCGTTGAATCAACCGTTGTTTCCCTCTGGTGCCTAACCACCTGAACCCACAACCACCAACGACGGCCCGTGGTTACTTACCACCGGTCATGGTACCTGTCATCCTACAATCTTTTTCCCAACTTACAGTAGTTCTGCCTTTTAGATTCCCGGGTCTACTCCTAAGCACTTCCGGGGTATTACAATATCTCTCTCTTGGGAACATTCGTCCTCGAATGTAGGAAACCAGCAACAAATAGAAACATACAATCTATCATACTCCATGCGATTATTTTAACCAAAATTTTACGGAATGACTACCTCGGAAAAGAACCACATAGCTGAACTAAATTCAGGCATCACATACATTTATCATAACATAATTCAAAGTTGCGCACATGAACTGAACAGGGAAACTAATTAGAGAATTAGGGCAAAAACTGATACCTCAAGTCGAGACTGAGCCGGTGGAGAACAAATGTGGGTATCTAGCCATCATTTCCACTTCGGCCTCCCACGTAGCTCCTTCAACATGTTGATTCCTCCATAAAACCTTAACTGAAGCTACCTTTTTGTTCCTCAGCCTTCGAACTTGTCGATCCAAAATTTCAACCGAAATTTCTTCATAACTGAGGCTGTCTTTCACACCAACACTGTCTACCGGAACCACCAAGGCTGGATCACCCAAGCACTTCTTCAAAAGCGACACATGGAAGATGGGATGAACCAAAGATAACTCCGATGGTAAGTCCAACTCATACGCCACCTAACCAACTCTTTTTACAATCTGGTAGGGACCAACATAGCGGGGACTGAGTTTCCCTTTCTTATCAAACCGCATGACGCCCTTCATGGGAGATACTTTTAGAAATACCTAGTCGTCCACATCAAACTCCAAATCTCTTCTCCTCACATCAGCATACAATTTCTGATGACTCTGAGCGGTTTTCAATCGGTCCGTTATCAACTGAACCTTCACCATCACCTCATGAACCGAATCCGGTCCTATCATAGCTGCCTCACCAACCTCTAACCATCCGATGGGAGATCTACACCTTCGCCCGTACAGAGCCTCAAACGGTGCCATTTGGATACTAGAGTGGTAACTGTTATTATAAGTAAACTCAATCAGGGGAAAATGATCATCCAAACTGCCTTTAAAATCCATAACACATGCCCTCAACATGTCCTCAAGAGTCTGGATTGTTCGCTCGGCTTGACCATCCGTTTGTGGATGAAAGGTCGTGCTGAGCTTGACTTGAGTCCTGAATCCCTTCTGAAAAGACCTCCAAAATTGAGAGGTAAACTGGGTACCTCTATCTAAAATGATGGACAAAGGCACTCCATGCAACCAAACTAACTCCCGTATGTATAACTTGGCATAATCCTCTGCGGAGTCGGTAGTTTTGACTGGTAGAAATGAGCCTCCTTAGTCAACCTGTCCACGATAACCCAAATGGAGTCATATTGCCTACGAGTCCAGGGTAAGCCTGTAATGAAGTCCATATTGATCTCTTCCCACTTCAAAGTTGGGATGGAAATATCCTGAAGTACGCCTCCGGGCCTTTGATGCTCGACTTTCACTTGCTGACAGTTTGGACATTTCGCTATGAACTTCGAAATATCCTTTTTCATACTGTCCCACCAATAGATTTCTCGCAAGTCCCGGTACATCTTCGTGGATCCTGGATGAATAGAATATCTGGTACCATGTGCCTCATGTAATATCCGAACTCTCAAATCATCAACATCTAGGACACATAGAAGACCCTGATATCTTAGCACACCATCTCCACCTTGGAGAAAACCCCACCTTTTTACTCTGCACCGCCTCCTTCAGTTTCCTCAAAATTGGATCCTCATCTTGCCTGGACTTAACATCAACCACCAAGGACGATTCTGACCTGTTATGTACAAAATACCACCATCGGTCGAGTCGATCAATCTAACTCCCAGCCTTGCAAGTCGGTGCACATCCTTCACCAACTCCTTCTCCCCCTCATCCATATGGGACACACTCTCCATTGAGATCCTACTAAGCGCATCCGCAACCACATTAGCCTTGCCCGGATGGTAAAGGACACTCATATCATAGTCCTTAAGTAACTCCAACCACATCCTTTGCCGAAGATTTAGATCCTTCTGTGTGAACACGTATTGCAAGCTCTTGTGGTCTATAAACACATCCATGTGGACCCCATACAAGTAATGTTGCCATATCTTCAATACAAACACCACCGCGGCCAACTCAAGATCATGGGTCGGGTAATTCTTCTCATGGACCTTCAGCTGCCTAGAGGCATATGCTATCACCTTTCCATGCTGCATCAACACACACCCAAGTCAACCTCTGGAAGCATCACAATACACCACAAAACCATCGGTACCTTCAGGTAGGGTCAACACTGGTGCTGAAGTGAGTCGGGTCTTCAACTCTTGGAAGCTTTCCTCAAAAGCCTCCAACCACTAAAACTTCACCTTCTTTTGAGTCAACATAGTCAAAGGCGTTGTAATGGATGAGAAACGCTCAACAAACCTCCGGTAGTAGCTATCTAAGCCCAAGAAACTCTGAATATCCGAAGGATTCACCGGTTTGGGCCAATTCTTCACCGCCTCAATTTTCTGCGAATCTACTCTTATGCCTTCGCTAGACACCACATGGCCCAAGAATGCCACAGAGTCCAACCAAAACTCACACTTGCTGAACTTTGCATACAATTGGCGATCCTTGAGGGTCTAAAGCACTACTCTCAAGTGAGAGGCATGCTCCTCCTCGCTCCGAGAGTATTTAAGATGTCATCGATGAACACAATCATCAACATGTCCAAATATGGCTTGAATACCATGTTCATCAAGTCCATAAAAGTTGTAGGAGCATTCATTAGTCCAAAAGACATAACTACAAACTCGTAATGACCATATCGTGTTTTGAATGCTGTCTTCGAGATATCACTCTCCCGAACTCTGAGATGATGATACCAAGATCTGAGATCTACCTTTGAGAAACACTTAGCACCCTAAAGTTGATCAAACAAATCATCAATCCTGGGTAAGGGGTATCTGTTCTTAACAGTGACTTTGTTCAACTGCCAATAATCAATACACATACGAAGGGAACCATTTTTCTTTCGAACAAATAAAATCGGTGCACCCCGTGGAGACTAGCTCGGTCTAATGAAGCCCTTATCTAGTTAATCCTTTAATTGATCCTTCAACTCATTTAACTCGACTGGGGCATCCTGTAGGGTGGAATAGATATAGGCTGTGTATCGGGAAGAAGATCAATACAAAAACCAATTTCTGCTCGAGAGGAATACCTGGAAAATCATCAGGAAAGACCTCTGGATACTCACGTACTACTGGAACTGGCTGGATAGTCGAGGTCTCGAACTCAACATCCTTGACCCTAACCAAATGATACTTGAAACCCTTAGAATTCATCTTTTTGGCCTTGAGGTAGGAAATGAAGCGACCTACAGGCACAACTAAACTGCCCTTCAATTCTAAGACTGGCTCACCCAGAACTTAACTCTACTGACTGGGTCCTACAATTAATGGAAGCATAACAAGCATACAACCAATCCATGTTGAGAATAACATCGAAACCGATCATGGATAACTCTATCAGATCTGCTGAGTTGACCTTATGGAGCACCAAGACCGGGCAATCTCTATACACCCGTCTAGCTGTAACTGAGTCACCTATAGGAGTAGAAACTAAAAAGGATTCAGACAAGACGTGGGGACTGACTCCGAAGCTACTGGCTACATAAGGTGTCACAAAGGACAAGGTGACCCCTGGATCTAACAAAGCATAAACATCAACATGGAAGACTCGTAACATACCAGTAACCACGTTCGAGGAGACCTCTTGCTCCTGATGGGATGTTAGGGCATAGAATCTATTCTGGCGCTGACCGCCAGCTGCACTGGTAGATGCCCCCTGATGTTCTAAGGGTGGGACTACTGAGCTAGAAGCTGGGCCACGATCCCCAACCTGATCCTTTCTCGCTGCTGGATAATCTCTAAGCATGTGCCTGAGTTGCCCGCACCCGAAACACGCACCCGAACCCGCCAAGCACTGGCCTACATGCCCTCGGCCATATCTACGACAAGCTGGAACACCTAAATCTGTGGGCCTATTGCTCTAACCCCTCGAGCCAGATGCTCATCCTCTCTGACCATGCCTAGGCCGAGATGGCACACTCAAGGTTGATGAAGCTGGGGCCAACACCATCTGAGGAAAGTCCATGTCCTTATGGACCATAGCAATCCTGCATTCCTTATCCAAGTAACCTGCTATCCCATGCACAAACCTGCTCACTCGTGCCCTCTGGTCAGTCACTAACTCAGGAGCATACTTCCATAGGCTGGTGAACTAAAGGGAATACTCTAGTACTATCATCCTCTCTTGCTTCAGATTTATGAAATCAGCTACCTTTAGCTCCGTCATCTCCCGAGGGAAGAACCGATCTAGGAATGCAACATGGAACTCTTCCTAAGTGACCGGACCTGCTCCGGTGACCTTGCTATCCTTCCATTGACGGAACCAGATATGTTCAACCCCCTTCAACTGGTAGTAGGACAACTCTACGCACTCAACACTACTCATCCCCATGACGTTGGTGATCTTGATAACCTCATCCACGAACTCATGTGGGTCCTCATCTACCTTAGACCCAAGAAACTCCAGCGGGTTCATCATCAAGAAGTCCCTGACTCGAGCTGCCGCTGCACTGCCATTATGCGGAACATGCACAACAGCCTGCTGATTGACTTGAGCAGTCAAGGCCTGCGCAAGCATCTGGATAGCGGTCCGAAACTCAGTGTGGGAGGCTGGCTCCGGTGCCTGAGACTCCTGAACTGGTGGGACCTGTTGATGCTCACGACCCATGCCATCCTCGTGGCCTTCACCATCTTCATTTCTCCGTACGTTCACTCTTTGAGGAGCCATACACTTCAACCGCGAATAGCACGAATTAGAGGGATAGAAAGACTCTTCATCGCACGACATAGATCATGAAAGATGGGAACATTTCCTAGAACATTTTGTAGCCACTTCATCATAAGTGTGGGGCGCTTCACACTCATGAAAAAGACTCTACTTAACGAGGCTTTCAGACTCCCTAGGACACTTCAAACCTATGGATCTGATACAAAGTTTGTCACGACCCGAACAGAGGCACGGATCGTAGACACGGGACAAGGGACCCCGAGGACCCAAGTCGACCCATAGCATAAGCATAACACTTAACTCATCCAAAGCCTGAAGAAAACATGAATATAATCTTCGCGGAAGTCTAAATCAACATCACATAAGAATAAACATCTGAAACTGAATACATGACTAAGTCTGAAAAGCCTCTAATCTGGATGAGCTGATGGGAGAAGACCCCAACTAGCTCCACAATGCTGAAACTGAAATATATAGAAGAAACTGAAAGTCTAGTCCTCGGAGAATGAGGACTCACTAACTATGAACAGGTGCAACTTTGAATAAGCTGACTAAGATCGAGGCTAAAGCTGCGAGCCAGGTCCTATATCATGAAATGATACAACATAGAAAGTATGCGGTCAGTACATGAAATGTACCGAGTATGCAAGGTAAGTAAAACCGCTATAATAAGTAAAATATCCGAACAAATCATTTCATAACATAAGATTTTAGAAAACTAAGAGAACTCACATGAATTCTTTCAAAATCATAATCCCTTCATGATGTGGCAATGCATAACATTATAACATGAACTAATTCGAATGACTCAAAGCTGAGATGCAACATTTATAAAAAAATTGAACGTTGAGTCAAACTTTATTTTAGAACATGCATGCATACATAATGATCATGAGTAGTGAATATGCAAATTTGAATCATATGGACAATGGGAGACTCGTCACTTAACCGACATACCACAATAGAGCTTACGTGGTCCCGACTATTACACTCAAGTGGGCAGAGCCGTCCAAAACCTTTCCAGGGCTGAGGATGCTACCATGATATCGATATCAAGCTCATGGGCCATTAAGTCCAGGGATAGCTCACAAGGGAGGTCCCAAATATAATAGAATCAACCTATGTTGGCGCGTAGTTCTGGGGCATAGGGTTGTCGACCCTTAGCACGCTCGGCCATAACATGCAATGCTCTACATTGTATATAATGACACGATTACCAACCCAGGGGCGGCGAGGACGNGCGTAGTTCTGGGGCATAGGGTTGTCGACCCTTAGCACGCTCGGCCATAACATGCAATGCTCTACATTGTATATAATGAAGCTCAACATCGTCTATTGATGAAGCTCAATATGAAATCATGCATGACTCAACATCGTATGCAATGAAGCTCAACATTGTCTACTGACAAAGCTAATTAATGAAATCATGCATAGATTGGACATCATATGAAAATGAAGCTCAACTTTGTCCTTTGAGAAAGCTCAATGGTGCCATACATCTCAATTATAAATTCATGCATATGAGAAGCGTTATTTCGAAACATACCACAAGCTCAATCATAGGTGGGAGCATCTACTCCAAATCATGTGGTAAGCTAAATGTAGAAGTATTTACTCGACATACCACCAGTTAGAATTTAAAATAACAATTGGGAAATTTCTCTTTAAGAAATGTGGTAAGCATATGTTAGGAAAATCATGACTTTAATCAACATGTGGGTATTACCCAAAGCTCTATCATTCTAGAATCCAATCGATTCATTTAGGAGACAGCATCAAAATCATGAGTAGTTTTAGAAACATGCTTTTCATCATCAACTTCATTACCACCACACATTTACCATAAATCACTCCTTTTATGAACTCTTCACCCATGGGCGTTTTAGATTCAGTTTAAAGAAAAAAAATTATAAGAGAAACAAGTTATAATCCACCCAAGCTTCGTAAATCATCAATATCAACTCAATCTAATCAGACCCATGAATAGAGATATAAAAATCTTGCAATTGATCAAAACCCTATTATTGATTATTCATAATTTAACACTAATTGATAGGAATTGGGCATGGGTGTGGAAGGAAGACACCCATTAAAGCCCTACATACCTGGAAATGAGGAATTCTATCACCCTTCAATTGCCCAAGATCAGATTCCAAAGGAAACCTTGAATTTGTCCTTGAATCACCTCCTTCAAGCCTTCAACCTTGCATGCATGGGGAGTATGCACTTAGAATAGATCTTCCCCTACTAAAACCCTTCAAAACTAGCCCTAAACGATGTAATATAGAGCCTTAGGCCTATGAAATGACGGAAATGCCCATACTAAATTTGCTAAAAACTGATCATTGGGCCAAACAATGGGTGAACCAACGGGTCGTTGGAGGATTACACGACCCGTGGTATCTGCCCATGTTATGCACTGTCCCAGTCATATCTCGAAATCAAATCACGGACGAACATGATGAGTCGTTCTAGGCTCCAATGGGTCATTGAACTAGTCATTGATTGCTCCCCCCGAACTTTCTGAACTTCTACCCATTGAGCCTCACTATGGCTTGTCGTGCGCTTCAACGGGTCAGGGTGCCTACCTGTCCTTTCTTACCGAGATCTGGGCTCCCTTACCACGGCTCCCCACAATGGGTCATTGCAACACTCGTCATACCTTCCTACTGCCAAGTCCACTTAACTACCACGACAACAAATGACGACTCGTGGTTACTTACCAGGGGTCGTTGAATCAATCATTGTTTCCCTCTGGTACCTAACCACCTAAACCCACAACCACCAACGACGGCCCGTGATTACTTACCACGGGTCATGGTACCTGTCGTCCTACAACCTTTTCCCCAACTTACAACAGTTTTTCCTTTTAGCTTCCCGGGTCTACTCCTAAGCACTTCCGGGGTATTACACTAGCGGGCTCAGATGCGAACCCAGAAGCCATGTAGGTTGGTTATAGCACCAGTAGAAATATAAGAACCTCAATAGGGGTATATAGATTGAATTGTACTTGCCAGGGCTTATGGGGGCCTCGATAGGTTGTTTTTCTATTTCTTGCAACTTCCAGGCTTTTGGGGGTAAGGTTAGGTTCTTGTTTGTATACTTGCTTGCTAGCTATAACTTATGAATGTATAGTCGTACAATTTTTTTCATATATGTGTAGTGACTTACTAGATGCAGGTTATGGATAATAAAACGTACAGGTTACCTTCTACTCCTTCTTGCTACTTGCTTTTAGTATTTATTAGCTTGCATTCAGCTTCTTATTACCGCCTTACATATTCGGTATATATTGTACTGACACCCACGCATGAGGCACTGCATACTTTCCTGTAGGTTTAGACAGACAAGGCTCGAGACCTCCTAGAAGCTATTCAGAGTCAGTAGATTGGCTAGCTCCTTTCATTTGGAGTTGCCAAATTGTTTAGGTTTACCTATCTTTTATTTGTATAGCATTTGGGTAGGTTGGGGCCCTGTCCCTTCCACTATTCCACTCTTAGAGGCTTGCAGACTACAGTCTTCAGTTAGTTGGTTATTGTTCGCTGTGTGGGGCCTATGTATGTCTTATTTTACCTCTTGGCCGTGTAGGGCCTAGTTTAGCTAGTTAGTTAGGAGCCTTGTCGGCTATAGTATGAATATGACTGTCTATTTCCTTTCTGTTATAACTAGACAACATGATGGTCTTGTCGGCCCATGTACGATCCCTTTATTGTATGTTGGCTGGGTTAGCTGTTTTCTTTTACAAGTGCTATGTGGACTTGTCGGCCCGAGGCTATGTTTACAACTGAGGTATAGCAGTTTGTTTTCTTGATTTTGATTCGCTGGTTGGCACCATAGCTGCATATGCCCAGCCAGGTCAGCCCAGATCCCAGTATGGCATTAGGTGCCAGTCATGCCTCCTAAGGTGGGGCATGAAAAACTTGGTATCAGAGCCACGTCGTATCCTAGGGAGTCTACAAGTCATGCTTAGTAGAGTCTTGCTTATAAATATGTTAAGCACCACATTCTATAAGCAGGAGGCTATGAGGTATGATAGTCTGGTTACCATTCTTCTTTTAGATTATGCTATAGAGCTGAGTTGTACAGGACTGAGTCCCTAAGCTTTCATTGCTATGTTTGTCTAGAATAAGGTTTGATATGGGAAAAAATTCAGTCAGCCGCAAGTCAGCTACAACAGAAGGAAAGGGTACTAGCAAGGTGCCACAGTGGGGGGGGGGACAGTTTAGTCTGAAGGCGAAAGGGGATGTCTTTCTAATCTCTATACAATTCTCCCCGGGCACTTGGAGCCTCATACGGAAATAGAAATGCCAGTACCGCTCCCAGTTATTTCTACACACACGGAATACGAGGTCAAGAGTGTGGTATATATATGAGTTGTCTTACTTAGTAGACATTTAGAATTAGATAGGGGTGAAAATTAATGTTGGGTTACCTGATATATGCGAAGGATTGTGCGAGGTTTGTACCTCCATCTTTTAGGGTTTGTTGAGTTTCGCACCTTAGCCCCGTTATAGAATGATAGGGTTATTCCCTATCTCCCAGTATTTTCTTAGTATATTAGAGGGTATAAGTATTGATGCAATGTTGCACAGAGTAAATAGTAAGGAACGGTTAGATCCGTTGATTCCTAGAAAGTTTTAGAAAGCGGTTAAGACCCCTAGTGCTTAAATAAGTCACCTAGATGCTCTCGGTAGCAAATCAAGAGGATAGGTAAGATTTCTAGCAGCACCCAAGTGTGGGTGAGAGTCCATAAGCAGTAGATTCCCAGCAATAGAAAAGTTTAAGTCAGAAATAGACTAAATCCACCACAATGTGTGGATGGAGGTATGGGATACATGAAGAATAACGGCTATGGCCCTAGTTGTTATGTCGAAGGACAGAGAGGTTATATGAGGGGAATCGGCCTATAACACCTTGAAATATTTTTGGTGATTATTTGATGTTTTATGCTAGGTTAGGGAAAGTACGGGTTGTATATTGGTTGTAGGTGACAAGGGAAATGTGTACGATCAAAAACCAAAGAGTATGTGAAGTTCATAAGTAAGGGTCAACTTTAAACGACCATATCACCAAATATATAATGAATTAGAAGCCCCACGACCTATCAAATTAAAGGTCATTGAGTCTAGTTTTCAGAACATAACACCTCTTGTCAATTGGAGTTCGGAGTAAGAGGTTATGGGCATTTAACCTAACCATCGCGAGTGGTGACGTGGGCATGACGCCCTAGCGCCTCCACCGCCCTATTTACTTAAAATCTGATTTTTCACTTGTAGAAAACATTTAAAGCTAAATCTAAATCGACCATATTGCTAAGGATTCCATTTCTCTCTCAATCCAGCAGCTAGGACAAAGAAAATCAAGGAGGAACATCAAGCAAAGTTCAAGAAAATCACAAGATAATTTGAGATTACCTTGCCAAGTATGTTAGGGGCTGTTTTGGAGCTCGTTTTGGAAAGGTTTTGAAGAAGTTTTTCTGCATTTAAAAATCTATTTGGACTTCCTATATATCCATCTTTGAGTAGGTGTTGAAATCAGGATAAAAGGTAAGGATTTCTCCCCTTTTAATCCTCTCAAATTGCAAAGCGAAAATCTGGAAATTGGCAGCTAAGTGAGCTGCCGATGGACTGTTTGTTAGGTAAGTTTTGCTCGTTTTCCTTAGGATTTTTGGCTGTTTATTTTTCTGGAATTATACTTCATATTGAGGGGTAGAATCACAGAAAAACTAAGGTAAAATTTCCTCTGTTTTCTCCCTCAAAAGTTAGTGAAAATTA